>BJBW01009912.1:34040-70662 GCA_004320125.1 Scolopax mira
ATGGGGCAGCCCCAGCTTCTTGGGGCAACCTGTTCCAGGCTCTCACCACCCTCACAGAATTTCTTCCTAATATCTAATTATTAACAGTATTATCTAAATGGTTAATATGTAAATATTAAAACTGTTAACCCTTGTCCTATTGCTCCACTCTTTAAGTCATAGTTTTGAGTCAGGTGGCTGTTAACCACAGTAAGCTAAAAATGCCAAATATAAGAAGTAAGTTTCTTTTGGAATACACGTCACAGGTTACAAATGGTGAGGAGAGTTTACAGTTGTGTGGACTTCGTGAGAGTTGAATTTTCTGCCAGCACTTTTTAAGCGGGGGAAGAAAACCCACAAAATTTTCTTTTCTAAATTATTCATACATGGCAACAGTGCATTTCCATCCTTCTGCTAAACTTGGGCTTCAGTGGGGGCTGAACGTCTTTGTCTCTTACAAAAAAGAAAAGCTTTACTCTGAGAGGCAGCAACTCCTGGCTCTTGGCTCCAGCTGAGATTAGAGATTTGGGACCGGGAGCTGAGAATCTGTCCACGAACCTTAAAGTGCTGATAGGGAAACATGCCTTAGATTTGTTTCTCTTGCATGAAGAAATTATTTATTTTTTGGATATCTGTACCAGTAACCAGCCACTTAGAAATATAGTGATGCTGGAAAATATTCTCTTATATTTAGGATTTCTTTCAGTGAAGCCGAACTGAATTGAAAATATGAGGAAGAAAAGATTTTATAGGACTTACCTTTCAGTTTATAGACACTGGTGATCATATCTCATCAACATGTGACAG
This sequence comes from Scolopax mira, assembly GCA_004320125.1. NCBI lineage: Eukaryota > Metazoa > Chordata > Aves > Charadriiformes > Scolopacidae > Scolopax > Scolopax mira. The sequence continues at coordinate 34,827 of BJBW01009912.1, forward strand.
GTAACACCGCCCCAGTCTTTATCTTGTTTGCCTTTTGGGTGGTTTGGTCAGATATTGGGAAAATAAATTAATTTTCAGTCAGGTTTTTAGCCCATTTCCTCAGGTGGAAATGATGGCACCAAAGTGGAATAAGTGTTTGTTCTATTAAACACTTTGTAGATTTCAAGGGAAGAAGATGTTATTATATTTAATGAGTCTGATTTTCTAAATAAGAAGTTTTTGTCTATGTAGCAAGTTTCTGACTTCTGCTTGAGCTTTATATGTCTTTCACAAAAATATTTGGCCCTAAATTGGGGGCTTTTTAGTTTTTAGTGATGGAAAATCCAACACATCCCTTACTAAATACTTTTGTATGGATAATAATTTTTACTATTAAAAATTATGCTTTACTTATGGCTGGAAATTGATCTAGTTTCAGCTTGGATGTTGTTATGCCTTTGTTTAGTAGATTTAAAAACCTTGCCTTTGAAAAGTAAAGTTAATAGAGCTTTTTAAGTTTCAAACTCCTGATCATTAATCATCAAGTCTCATGAGCCTTGTCTGAACCTTTACAAGTTTTTTGGAAAACTTTGAAGATTTAGGCAGACTAATAGTCTCTCCAGTGTTATATTCAGAAGAGATACTATCTTCATATTTCTTTTATACAAGCATACTGCAAAGTACCTCTTCTGATAGGATTTATTTGGAGTTTTGTTAACTCTTGACGTGACTAATGTTGTTTAAGCCATGTTTTTAAGTGTCAGGATTATGACACAGGCTACTTCAACAACTCTTTGAATTTGAATCACAACAAACACAGGAACTAATAAGAAAGTCGGGATTAACTTGGTCAACACAACCAAATTTGAAGTAATTAAATATCTGCAAACCTCTTAGCTCTAATTTTCTTCTCAGCTTGGTCAAGTTCATCATAATCTCCCTGTGCACAGAGCTGTGGGTTTTACCTTGCTCATCTATAGTTTTTCTTCTGGTGGTAACAGATATTCTAGAATTTACTTCAATAATAGCAGTGCAGTGGTTATATAAATTGGCTGCACTATTCTGCAAGGAGGGGGGGAGGACACAGGAAATATTTGTCTGAGAGCTCATCACCCAAATAAAGGTAGAAGGATTTATTTGCAGAGGGAAAATAACCAAATAACCTTCCCTCTCCCCACCCCCTTCCCCAAATTTTAAGCAACATAGGAAAGTAGCTCTCCTTTGTAACGTAACATGGAGTAGAACAGTTAATTGTCTCTGCCTGCTTCATATTTCTCCTTCAAACCCTCAAAATTCAGCAAAATATGCAATTTTCTGGGCCAGCGGCCCGATTTTCTAAGTCAGCCAACTCAGGTATGTTTTCATTCTTAGAACTCCAGTACTATCTTTGTTATACTCGCTTGTAATCAAGTCTTCTCCTTTGCCTACTTTCAATGATTTATGCTTGTTTAAAGAACAGGCATTTGTATGGCCAATGTCTTAAAGAAAATAATTGAGTATCCTTAACCAGCCAAATAACTTATGAACGCGACACAAGCCAACTGCAAAGCAAAGTGAGTTGAAGCTGCAGCACGTACTGTTGGGAACTGGGAATTAGTGTAGAAGAGGCAGCTGGAGGCAGATGGCCAGTGGGTTTGCTGGCCAGGAGAGCACTCCCAGCTTCCAACTGGGAGTCTCTGCTTAGAGCAGATAGGACCCAGCACACGGAGTGTGAAGTCTCTCCCGATGTTCAATTTGATTTAAAAGAAGATCCCTCTACCTGGGGTTGCATGGGTTTGCATTGCCTTTTTTTTTCACACTTTCTCTGCTGGGTGGGGAAGGGTTAGAAAATACAAAATTGAATGTGACTTCTGTTATATTCAGCCAATAGAATTTGAATAAAGATATTGCTGCTTTTACTTTTGAGGAAAAAATGAGAAAGAAAGAAGTAAGTGCTGCATGTGATCTGATGTTCATTAACCCATTCCTTATGTTTATATCTTTCCTCCTTTTGTTTTTAATGGAGAAATGTATGGTCAAAGCGAGGGGATTATATTTCCAAGCAAAATATATGACTTGTAACAATTATTGCAGTAAAGTCATGGGGCTCTTAAAGGGAGGTGGTGATTTCACTAAGTCTATGGCTGAGCAGAAACTAAAGTGTTGTGCCTCCTAGCGGCTCAAGAACTAGTTACAGATCAATCTGTAGGCAAGCAAAATAACAATGGAGATTCTGGGGCACTCATATTTTGACTACAGTAAGATATTTCATGCTGCAGCAGCACTATGTGAACTGAAAAATAGACTTTTCTATGTCATCTGAGAAGTATTTAAGAGGTTGAAATCCCCTCATTACATGATAGAACATGATTTCCTTATGACAGCTGGAGATCAGTAGGAAGCAGGGACTGAAAGTCTACTTGGACTCATCTTTTCCCCACGGGGAAGATGAGGGTTCAGAGGTGGGTATAAGCATGTATGATGAAGGCCATAACTCTTCTTCCTTTTCTAATGGCAGTGCTTATACATCAGAAGTCAGCTAAGAGCTAAATTCATTTCTGTGTATGTGACAATGTGGCCCACATGATTAAAAAGCAGATGGCAAATGTCCCGTGAGTCCTGAGGTTGGTATGAGATTTCGTACTTGATTTTTTATGGTACAATATCACGTTCTGGGTAGAATGCATACCGGGATTAGATAATGGCACAGCAGCTGCTTTGTTGCACTTTCAGGATGAGAGAGAGAAATGAAAACTCCCAGAGCACTCACTGTGTTTGGTAATGCTCACTGTGTTTGAAAAAAGTCATATATATATATATATATGAATTTCAGAAAGATAGTTTACCTCTTTAGTATGCAGAGGACCTTCTGGACCTTGTTAGAAGAGGCCTGGCAGCATTCAGGGTTGCACACTGCCAGGCCTTGCCATGAACTATGGGTTTACATCGTATGAAAGTATTAGTGGGAGGACCTCTGAAAGATGTCCAGTTCTGGGGCCTCCAGTTCCAGAAGGACAGGAAACTGCTGGAAAGGGGACTAGAACATCTCTCTGCTGAGGAAAGGCTGAGAGACTTCGGGCTTTTTAGTCTGGAGAAGAGAAGACTGAGGGGGGATCTGATCAACACTTACAAATACTTCAAGGGTGGGTGTCAGGAGGATGGGGCCAGGCTTTTCTCAGTGGTGCCCAGGGACAGGACAAGAGGGAACGGGCACAAACTTGAACACAGGAAGTTCCATCTAAACAGGAGGAAGAACTTCTTTACTTTGAGTGTGGCAGAGCCCTAGAAGAGGCTTCCCAGAGAGGGTGTGGACTGAGATTTTTAATGGAGAATATCTCTGGAGATGTTCAAAACCTGCCTGGACACGTTCCTGTGCAACTTGCTCTGGGTGACCCTGCTCTGGCAGAGGGTTAGAGCAGATGATCTCCAGAGCTCCTTTCCAGCCCTGTATCATTCTGTGATTCTGTGATTTAATTTAAGCTGGTGGACACTGGTTTGCTGTTGAATGTCTTCACATTTTGAAGTTCAGGATATTACTGGTATTTATAGTTTCACAAAGAAGGCAGTCTTTTAATAGATATTTTAACAGCATTTGTTGGGTCATTAAGAGGTAAGCTGGTTCAGCTTTTGGTAGAAGATATATCAGAACTAATAGGGTAGGCAATGTGCTTTTGCTACCAGCTTCCAGAGAGCTGGCTCAGGCAGTTAAAATTAATCACATATATAAAATCTGACAGTTGAAGTAACCTAAAGACTAGACAAGTCCAAGCACTTCTTAATTTTTAAGGTCTCAGGACAAAGTCTCTAGTATTTTTTTTAATTCTCTGCATGTCATGTTTCTATTCATGCAATTAATGATTTTTTAGTTCATGAGACATTAAACTGTTAGTGCTTTTTGGCACAGTCGTTCCAAAGAGATTAGCTTTGTCAGCTGGATCAAGAGCTGTCAATGGGCTGATGAAGATTTAAGTTTTGCAGGATCTTAGTAGAGTAGATTTTCATAGTTCCTGAGTGGAGAGGATTTTCATAATGGTTAAGACATCCAGAGCGAGCTCACAGTTATGAACCACGTGCTGTAGAGCAGCCTGTTAAGTGGGAATAACCAAAGAAAATGTAGTAAAATTAAAGGAGAAAACATGGAAGGGTTTTAAATTGCTCTCAATTCTTGCCAGCCGTATCAGAAATACTGCTAAGGTGGGTATAGTACTAAGACACTTGAATTGGAAAGCAATTGTGGATATTACCATGTTACATGAGAGAGCAGAACCTTAATGTGGGTATAAAGGTTGATAATATCTGATTACACAGGGACAATTACAATAGGCTGAAGCAGATCCAGAGAAGGGCAATCAAGCTGGTGAGGGTTCTGGAGAATAGGTCTTATGAGGAGAGGCTGTGGGAGCTGGGGGTGTTGAGTCAGGAGAAAAGGAGGCTGAGGGGCATTAATAGTGAATGTTTTAGAGAGGATTTGGCCTAAGAGCCAGTAGACTAAGTATTTTCTAGCTTTGCTCAAATAATTACATTTGAGATTTTTATTAAATACTTTTTATGAATATTTATTTAGAACATTTTTATTAATAGAGGAGAACATGTAGATATAATATATAGTTATCCTCATATATCATATAAATATATGCACAATATTAAGTTCTGCATCTTTGTTCCATGTTCACCCTCTGACTGTCTGAGTCAGTAGGAAAAGAGGTTGGGGTTTTTTTGTTGAAAGTCTGATTTTATTTGGGAAAACCTGCAAGGAAACAAAAGCAGATATGGCTTATAGGTTTGGTAGTTCTGTTTTAGAGATGGATTTATAGATAGAGCTCTGTATAGATCAATGAATTACTGTCAGTACATTTAGAAAAAAATTAGTGAAGAATCTGAAAGATTACCTTATTCCATAATGATAATGTAGAAAGAGTGATATGTGGTGGTCTAATAGTAAGAGGATGCTTAATCCAGTAGTTGAGGATCCATTAATTTATTTATGAAAGGTAAAAAATATGTAAGAATTATTTAAGGTACAGAAATATGAATAGGGTCATTGTTGAAATTAATGCCAATATCTGTCTGTTGATTGGATATTCTAAACATGTCAAACATAAGTACAGACTTTTGTGGTGTGCTTTTTTCAGAGAATAAGCCCTTCCCTTCCCTTTCCTTTTATGGAACATAAAAAGAGGCCTTATTTTTCTTGATAGAAATATTTTCATTGTGATACATTTGTCTGAAGACAATGAAGATGTGCAACCATTTCAAAGTTCACTTATAAATTTGCCGTGTAAAGAACCAAAATCTCTGAACTACCAATTTCAAATAACTGCAGAAAATCACATTTGTGTCTTATAATACGTAGGCTGAGAAATTATTTCCTATATAAATAAACCAGTAACACTGTCTAATAAAATGTTAAAAAAGTAGGTTGCCAATCTTTTTTTTTTTTTTTTGCATACATTTGACAAGAAATTACATTGTGACTTCAGCCATTCAGCTGAAGAAATTAGAAAGTCCTTGGTCTTTTTGCTCTAAGTCTCATTCAAGGAACACCATTAACTTTTTTCTTTTTTTTTTTTTTTTCTTTCCTTATCCCTCTCCCCCACCCTTAATAATTTGATTAATCATTTCAGTTACATGTTTCCACTTGGCAGCCTCCAGAATCAAAGGTTCTGTCTCAGCAATATGTCAAAAACAATGACACCGCAAAGGCTTGACTAAACCTTGACATGACACTAAGTGAGGAACTTTATCTCTTGAGACAACTGAGTGGATTAGATTAAATGAACTTTAAGAAGAACTTTAGAGCTACAAGCATAACCCACACAATCCATAAATATTGAATATATCTGCAAATGTGCACTGCCTAGCACTACTGCTTAATTCTGAATTTATGTTAATTCTATTTAAGAATTGCCCAATGTCTTTATAACCATGCATAAATTAAATGAAATGGCAACTAAGTAAAAGAGAAAGGCTTTTACAAAGCATGGAAAAATTATAAAGGTTGCTTAAAACTACCTCTTCTGTAAAATCCATCAGTCATTTTGGAAATAAATTATGCTAAAAGCAGTAAGAACTGTTATGCAGGTAAATATTCTTGTACACAGAGTATACTTGGGTGTTTCTATTGATGTTATGGTCTTAGAAATTCCATTCTGTGTGCCCAGATCATCCACACTTGAGTTAATATCTGGGTGGGAGTATGTTAGAAGGGAAGGAAGACATGAGCTTTTTCCTCTTCCTGTGGTTTCTACAGAGCGTGAGTCTGAGGTGGTTTGCTTTGGGGACAGCTCTACATTTGACTTTCCTCTCTGAAAGTTTTTCTTGTCAAACAACTTATATGGTAATGGTTTTAAACTGAAAGATGGGAGATCTAGCTGAGATTTGAGGAAGAAGTTCTTTGGGGTGAGGGTGGTGAGAGCCTGGCCCAGGTTGCCCCGAGAAGCTGTGGCTGCCCCATCCCTGGAGGGGTTGAAGGGCAGGTTGGAGGGGGCTTGGAGCCACCTGGTGTGGTGGGAGGTGTCCCTGCCCAGGGCAGGGGGTTGGAAATGGATGGTCTTTACGGTCTCTTCCAATCCAAACCCTTCTGTGATTTTATGATTGTATGAATCTATATAATTTTCTGAAGCTTCCCTCAGGAAATGCTGTTATTCCACATACTTCATTGGCTAGACATCTATAAAGTAAAAATATCAATTTTCTGTTCTTCCTTCAAAAGTGTTTTGAAATACCCAGTAGAAGGTAAAATATTTTATCAAGGTGTCCATTTTCAACAAAATCAGCCTAAATTAATTCTGATCTTTAGTTATATAACCATATGGTATACCATGGTATGATGTGTCATACTGATCCTGACATTAAAAGAGTTATTAATGAATTTTGCTTTCAGATTGCTGATTAACTTTTATTTTTTCACTTATCTTGGACATTTTATGAATCTTACACAAAGTCACTATTTTGGTAGGAGGTATGTTGCGCTGAGTTTTCTGAAATGATGAACTTGTAAGGCATCGCTGTAAAAGTATAATATTTTCAGGGTCTAGGCTGTAAGCAAAAAATTAGTAAAGTTGAAGCTGCAGGTGAAATTGGCAAATAGTTTTTAGAAGGATAGATTTATTACTATCCTAGACAGGCTACTTTAATGTAGTTATAGACATTTTTGTAGATACCTCTAGGTCTTATTTATATTTAATAGAATTGCAATCTATGCTGTGATTAAAACAACAAAAGCTATGCCACCGAAATGTGTTTTTTCTTAAAATATTTGAAAGGCAAAGGGAAATGAAACAGTCTTTCAGCAAATTATTTCTTTATGACCAAGAGTATTTGAGAGAGAGATTAGTATTCTCTCTAACAAAGCATATTTTTATGGTCTGTGTTTCATTAGATATTTATATAGATGAGAAACTGATGACTGAGAAATGGAACACTAAACTTCTTCTTGAGTCATGGTCAATTGAATTGGTCAATTGAATTTTCTTTGGTAATAATAGGTACATGTTTCATTTACATGTTTCATGTTTATAAGTTTCAAAATTAAACAATAAATCTGCCTGTATTTCAGAACAGTAAACCAAAGTCCACACATCTGTAAAGGTAGCTGATGACCTGAATGGGACTGCTCTCAGAAAAAGATAGTTTAATATGTTTAAGAGTCACATCTGCCAAAAATTAGCAATTTTTTTGCATTTTCTGATTGAGAAAAGTAATCCTTGTGAGATTCAGAAGTGTTTGGGACATCTACTTGATTTATGACTGTAAGTTGTGATATTTTGGAGGCCCCTTATTTCTTGTCATTATTTTCTGTTTACATAACTATCTCTTCCGTTCTTTAACGAAAGAAGTAAACATGCTGTTATTTTTCTGAGCCATTGATTGAAAGGTCAAGAATCTATTTTCTCTTTCAAAAATAATAAATTGTTTGTAACTCATGTCATTATGGCCACCCTTCTGACATCTGCCACAAAGAGCAGTAGCTTCTGCCACGAAGCAGGAGCAGGATACACTTAGATCTCTTAATTTTATTCCCCAGCAGAAGGGCAGAAAGACAGAGTTTTAGGCATCTTTATTACCTCCATAAAGATTTTAAAATTTGTTGTTATATAGCCTAACCTTTCTCTTGGGGTAGTCTCAAGCAACCCTCAACCAATTTCAATTGTAGATGGATTATATTAAGGAAATATTGATGTAAATGTAACCTAGTCTTGCTTTTGGGGTAGTCTAAAACAATCCCCAGCCACATCCTATTATAGATGGATCATATGAAGACAAGAGTCATTTAAATAGTGCTGACAGGTTCACAGAAAACTAGAAACTAAGATAATCTAATCTCACCATTGAGATAAGCCATAGGATTTCATCACTGAGCCAAAAATAAAGAAAAATGCCTTCTAACAAGCAATGCATCCTTGCTTTATAGGAATCAAAAAATCTGTTGCTCCCTTCAGGCATTTTGGCAAACAGTTTCATTTTCTCTGTAATTTGCCTGTACAATATTTTAATTTGGTGACATTTATCAACTTTATATGAAACATATGCCTTCTGGGATAATATTTCTGTACATTTTTTTCTATAAATAAGACATTACAATTGAAACAAAATAATTGCATGCTGTGATGGTTTCTTAAAATAGGCTGCAATATGCTCTTTATGGTAATATGCTCCCTTTCTTTGTGTTCAGCTTCTGAGATGTACAAAGCATAAACAATTCAACAGTCTAATTAACTCATATGTCCACTGCTTGAGAGATGTGATTTGTTTTTTAGTTTGGTTATTGGAACACAACACGCTAGTAACACCCTCTTTTGCGAGTTCTCTAATATTTATATTTGCTTTGTAGAAAATCTTTGATCCTGTGCTTAGGTTTGAGGAAAATAAATGATCACTATTTACTAGAAGCTCCAAAGACTGAGAGAAGTCATGTGTTGGAGAGCGGGACAGCTTGGGCTGTTACAGAATTTAGGGTTCTAGCCATCCAAGACTGATGATAGTCCTTTTGATTGAGTGTTTTGCATTAATTTAATTTTTTTATTAAGACTGACTGCAGAATTAGGCAACAGAGTGCTAACACCTATTTGTTACGATGAGCAATGCCAATCTGATGTCTTTTCACAGAACATACTTTGCTCATCTTAAAACCTGGCAAAGATGAAGGGGTTTTTTTTTGTTCTTTTGGCTTTGTTTCTGTGATAGAAATGGAAAAGCAAGTACTTTGAACACTGTATAGTGTGTATCAGTAGAACATCAAGAAAAAAATCTAATACCTGTGGAAAGCTTAGGGAAGTTGGCCTTGTTTACTCTCCATATAAAATTTCAGGATGTCACTTTGAATTATTAAGGTGTTTTCTATTTGTTTCTTGAAACACTGGAAACCTGATGTGGGAAAAGAGAATAGAGGTCTCTGAGTTCCAAACTATTACAGAGCTGAATGGGAAGCGATTTTAAACTCCCTTGGCAATCTTTCACAGACCCATAAATATATCTTAAAGGATGCTTTCTGTAATAAATCACTATAATATAGGTCTTCTGTCTGTCTTAATATTACATCTGTGAGGAAAATGGATGTGAGCTTGTAAAGGGATCCACAGAAGAGACTGGCTTCGTAAATGAAGTCTGTAGTATGCAAATATAATGCTTATTGCTGCAGCATCCCTTGCAGAGATTGGAGGAAGTAAAGACTGAGCAAAACACAAAACTGTCCTGATACTCTTAACACCGGTTGTCATAGGACTCAAGGGGTGTTTGATGACATTAGGAGCTACTAAACCCCCCCAAATTTTTATTATGGTCAAATCTTTAAGTCACTAGTCGAGGAGTCGGTTTACCCTCAGACTTGCTTTCTCCAACTTTAACACTCACGATGTTGAGGAAATTTTTGTGTAACACCTTGAAAATAGGAAGTGCAAAATACAAATGTAATCACATGTCAAATCCATCTAGGAAAAAAATAGGCATATTAGAATCACTAGTCAACTTTATTACCTTTGGTTTTGTTCAGGGGTTGTAAATAATGAAGCTACTGCTAATTCAAATTATTTTCTCTCCTGTTTTACTAAATAGCCTTTATAGAATCCCTTTATTTCCGCTCAGGAACAGATCAGCATAACTTGTGAAGTTGCTGATATTCATCTAGCTGGTTTTTTTTGGAAAAGGCTTCAAAATTTAGACACATTTGAAATGTAGGTATTATTGTTAAATGGCCATCAATCCTTGGCCCATCATGGCTGATTCTTTTCCTGAGTGTTCAGAACCACTCAAACTCTGCCATGATGCAGTGTGCTGCCCTCAAATGAGCTGCCTCCTTAAACAGTGTCTTAATGGTACAGAAAAATACCTGTTTTACAGCACATTTTGCTCTCTCCTGTCCCACTTTTAGCTGAGTAACTTTTCCTCCCTTCAGTATTGAGGTAGATGTAAAATTATTTAGAACTATTTAACAGATACTTCACTTCATGGGGTTTTTATCTCATCAGCTGACAACATATTTGTTAATGTTTAGTTTTCCCACGACAAACATAGAATCATAGAAGACACAGAATCATAGAATGGTTTGGGTTGGAAGGGACATAAAGCTCATCAAGTTCCAACCCCCCTGCCCTGGGCAGGNNCCCTCCAACCTGCCCTTCAACCCCTCCAGGGATGGAGCATGGAATCAGAATACTTATAACCAGCTCCCAAGTTTTCTTTGTAAGCTTTTTTTTTTTCCTTCACAAAAAGCAATTACACTGATGAAAAAGCACATTAATCCCCAAAGATTGTTAATCTTTACAATTTTATACTATCATGTAGCCATAAATATAAGCAAAATCCCTAAAGATCTGTTTAAAAGAAAATGTCTTTGATGAAAACACAAAAAAGTAACCGCAGAACAGACCAGAAAACTTAATATTGTTGTGAATAAAAACCAAGGTCAAGTTTATCTTGCAGCAAACAGAATGAATATTAATTAAAGATAAAATTTCCACAAGCTAAAATAATCTTGTAATACTTTTCTAACATAAAGATGCCTTAATGCCCTAAATCACTACCTGTTCCTATTATATGTGTATATAAAAATTGTGGGGTACTTTATCTAAATGTAAAATTATACAACTGGTGCCCTAGTTTTGCAATACTGAGAGCCCATGTGGTGTTCCACTGAAGTTCAGAATGCTCATTTTTGGTTTTTTTGTTTGTTTTTTTTTTTTCCTCACTGATCAAGGGAATTATAACAAGGGAGTCCACCTTCATAAATAATCAGTGACAATTTTCAAACACTCATTTATTTATGCCACATAGTTCAAAGGGCTTTAAGCTCATTTTGGGATTCACACATATATATATTTGTATAAACTCTAATTGACTGTGCAAAAAATCCCCAACTCTTTGCTAAGAGGAGTTAATTTGCATTATACCAGATATTAGGCATCCCTGGAGGGGTTCAATTTCGATGTCAGAAGTGATGTCTGGACACTGTCCTGTTCCAACCCTCTGTGCTCAATCAGGGCTACCCAGAACCAGTTGCCCACAGGACCCAGTCCAGCTGGTTTTTGGATATCCCCAGGGAGAGAAGAGTCCATAACCTCTGTTGGCAACCTGTGCCAGCAGCCACTCACCCTCACACTAGAGGATTCTTTCTTAAAGTTAAGTGGAATTACTTGTATTTCAGGTTGTGCCTCTTTTTTCACTGTATACCACTGAGTAGAGCTTGGCTCAGTTTTCTCTATCGCCTCACTTTGGTTATTTATATACATTGATTAGATCTCCCAGTAATCCCAGTTTTCTCAGCTTCTCCTCAGATGTTGATACTCCAACCCCCTAATGTTCTTCATGGCTCTTTGCTGAATTTGCTACAGTATTACAGAATCACAGAATGATATGGGGTTGGAAGGGACCTCTGGAGATCACCCAGTCCTGGAGAAGGTTGGACAGGAACATGTCCAGGACAGTTTGGAATGTCTCCAGAGAAGGAGACTCCACCACTTCCGTGGCAGCCTCTTCCAGGGCTTCTGCCCTGCTTCCTGCCTTTCTCACAGGAAATAAGTTCTTCCTCATGTTTAGGTGGAACTTCCCATGTTCAAGTTTGTGCCCATTACCTCTTGTCCTTTCAATGGGCACCACTGAAAAAAACCTGGCTCCATCCTCTTGACACCCACCCTTTAAGTATTTACAAGCCTTGGTCAGATCCCCCCTCAGTCTTCTTCAGTCCTAGGTTTTTCAGTTTCCTTTCACATGAGACTTTTTTCCCTGTCCTCAATTGTTGTTGCTGTCCTCCTTCACCCTGTATCTGGTATTCTTCCATAAATTGAATGACAATTTTCTACCAGCTGCTGCAAAGAAATAGAGTTTTAGTTATATCTACGTACCTCAGTGAAAATGCAACAATGACTATGGAAATTGTATCTACCATACAGGGTCAATTTTAACTGATTCTCCTTATTTAGAATAATCAACTCTTACTTCTCTATAAGTCAACGGAGGCTACTGAGCATGCAGAAATGAAGCACAACTGTCACATAAATAATTGAGGACCTCATCTTGTGGAAGTGTCGTAGACATTTATTGTTCATTGGAGTTAATAGGTGCTGAGGTCATTCAGTGGCACTTTAAAGCACAAGGGCCTTATTCCACATTAATCTATAATTACACTTTATTTTTGTTTTAGCTTTAATATTTAAGCACTTCAAAGGAAGAACTAGTAACCATAACAACTACAATTTGCCACGTTTCAACTGTTTTATTTCTGTAGGCAATTTAATAGCTTTGGCTTTTTGGTGGTTGAGCACATTCGATTTATTGCTCTCTTCATGTTTATTTGTGGAGGGAGGACAAGAACTAATTTTGATCTGGTACCTTAAATCTATAACTCCACGTCCTTTGCTGGAATTTCAGAACTGATAATTATGACTAAAATGTTTGAAAGGATGAAGAAGCAATTATAAGGGTAGTATGAGAAAGTCATGGAGCAAAAAGACCAAAAACTGATAGAAAATAGCAGTTATGATCAGTGATATAGGGTGAACTTCTCTAAAATCAAAGTTTTCAGGAGTAACTTCAAACTGTAGCTACATGGATTGCTTCTTTAGTAATAACAATGTGTTTGAAACAACCTTTTTAGAGATTACATTTTAGATTTTAAAAAGTCAAACTGAATGCAAACGAAAAATCACACAACTGGTTAGAATTAAGGAGCAAGGACAATTAAGGAACAAGGACAAAATACTTGCAAGTGCTACAGCAGCTGTTTACAGACATGTTATGGAATGGTTTAGAATAAATTATAGATAGAAATGTAATCAGTGTTTAAAATAGTTTCTCATGTTTATGTGTATGTCTTACAATATGGTGTCTAATATGCATAAACATAATTTAGGTATAGTAAATATTTAATAGCATAGTTATTATGCATATACTCTGAAATATGTAAGTGTAATAAAATACAAAATAAAAAAAAAGAGTGGACAAATATTAGTATTAAACAAAATAGCGAAAAACTATTAGATCTAAGAATAATTTAAAAAAGTAATGTTCAAATACTGTTTGTTATGTTACATAAAACTATAATAAAGCATACAGGATAAAAGTTAATTCAGGCTTTTGCAAATACACCAAAGCCAGAGAGTCTGAGAAGCCAGATATTGAAAAAAGTATAAACAGCCCACTTAAAAATATAAAAGCAGTGTAAGCTCTTTAAGGAGTATGGATTTTCTGTAGTGCTAATAAATAGAATCCAGGTCCCAGCCTCCCCTTCAGCACTCCAGCTATTCAAAATTAATGGTACCTATGTTGGATTAATTTTTGTCAAAACTAAAACAATTCTAAAAAATTTTTTTTCACAGTACATCTTCTAATAATGGTTACAATTACTGGAGGAGGGAGAAAATGGGAAGTAAATAATGGATAAGGAATAAAAAATATTTCAGAAACAGTTCATGTAAAAATCTTCAAAAACTGAGTACTTGTGTGTGAATCAAACTCACAGCCACAATTCAATCAACTCTTGTTGTGAAATAAAGAACAATAATAAACTTTTTCTTCATTTGAAGATCTGCTTTTATCCTACAACCTTGACTGAAGAGCTTGATGCTGGTACACAGATAATTTGTAAACCAGAATTACCTGCTTTTAACTTCTCAATGGAAAATTACCTTTGTGACCTTAGAGTCATGACAGGCTTGACTTCCATAAAACATGGTGCATTCTGCCAACTGTCTTCTGGTTTAAAGCACCCAATGGCTGATAGAATCAAGGAAATTTAAATACATAATTAAAGCATTTGATTTTTTTTTTTTTTACCAATTAATTGACTGGAATAATTACCACGCTCAGCTACTCAGCTTTCTTATGTGGTGTCTTCTTGATGCATGGTCATATTCAGCTGGCTGTGATTTCCTAGAGAGCAGTTCATAATATTAAAATGCAGTTAATTAGGGACGGAAGGTAATCTTGCTAAGCTCAGCCTAAGGATATTCTTTGATTTTAAAGGGTTGAGTTCTTATCTGAATTTGACAATTGGATTATTTAAATGTATATTGACTTTTGTCACACTGTTTAAACGGGTAGCTCAGAATTTAACTTCTAGTTGCACCAACTTGGTAAAACAGATTTGCTAAGGTGATAAAATAAACTCATCACACGTTCAAGTAATAATGGCACAGACATGGCCACATGTTAGCAACAGTTCCACAACAAAGTTCATCTGCTGCTTAATTGCTTTTCCAGCTTCTGCAGAGTCCGTAAGAACAGAAGAACAATATTGTCTGGTGGATATATTAAAACTTTTACTGTAAAGCAAAATTTTCTGGTTTGAGGAATTAACACATTCCTGTGTATTTTCAACAAATTTGTTTGGTTGTTTTTATTTATTTTTTTTTTTTCTCTGCTGATGTATTTAACTCTGGTAAAGTAAACAACCATACTATTTAATCAGAAGCTTTTGCCATGAGTGACAAAAAAAGCATTTTATCTAAAGAAAAGTAAGGTGGTGAGGCTACTTTACAATGAGATGATTAAAACAAGTTTAAGCTCAGCTACTTGACTGTCATACGGGTTGAAATTTCCTGCCTTCGGTTTTCACAAATCTATGATTCTAGTGTTTTTCGCGTCTGTCATTCAGCCAATTAAATTCACATAGGGAAAAAACATTGTGAGGGAAGAGAGTGTCATTCTGATGAGCTCCAATTATTGTGTACATTCTTTTACACTAAGTGGACTTTCAAGAAAGTATTGGAACCTGACAGGAGCAGGAAAATATTCTTGTTAGTGAAAACTGAGATGAAGACATTGTTTTTCTGAGATGCTGAGATTTAGCTTCACAAACTGTGAATTTAAAATGTCCTTTATGTTCATCTATAATTGCCAAGTCTCTGTTATTTGTATCGACATTTTGAATGAATGCAGTCAAATCAATATTTCTCAGGGGAGGTGAATATTTAGAAGTAAATGATGTGTACAGGGTGTGAGAATGATTTTTTAGTCTTGATGCAATATAAACTGCTTAGTGAAAGTTACACTATTCATTTCAATTATTCTATTCATTTAATTTCTATTTCTACTATTTCTATTCATTTCTATTTATTTAAATTTAGGATATGACTTTGGAAATTGTTGCTACAAGGGACAAATGCATGTCATATTCCATAAAAAATTTAATCTTTTGCTTGTGTAATAGCAACCCCATTGGCTGACAAGTTGGAGACTGGGTGAGATTTAAAAAAAAAAGAACCTGCTGGTGTTTTTCTTAAAAAGCCATGTTTCCACTGACAAGAACTTCAGCAATTCATGGCTCTGCTGAATGGCATCTCCAGCAAGAGTCCTGGGTAGAAATATTTCCTTCTGCTATTTGAACTCTGGAGATTTCAAATTCTTTTTTTCTTTTTTTTTTTTCTTTTGCACTGTGGCAAAGCCAAACTTTTTGAAACACATTCAAAGTATATAGTAGTAAAGTTTAGAAAAGAAGGAAGGTAAAAAAAAATTCCAGACTAGTCTGAGGGAAACATGCCTTACCTGATGTTCCTGTACCTTGAACTGTCACAAATGTGTGTAAATGCTCTAATCAATAGCAGAAGGGTGTTCTTGGATAGACCTCTGTATTAGAGAGAGCTTCCTGTTATATAAACAGGTTGATGTTGAGGTGATGGATCTGAAATCTCTCTTCTTCAAATTTACAGAGATAAGTAGTGAGTAGGAGACAGCTGGTTGATGGAAAAGGGTCTCCTGTAACAGAAAATACACTGAACAGCCTTTTTCTACATATTGCTGCTTGCTAACAGAAAGAACTAGAGCCTGCATTTGTATTTGCATGTATACGTATTAAAACATTGGTATATCTGATATTACAGTATTTTGTTTCATAAAGCAGAAAAAAGGGCATTTTGCATACAAGCTTATTGCTATGAGTATTTTTCCCTTCTTTTAAAGACAACTGGTTTTTACCTTTTTAAAACAGATCAGTCTTTACAAGCAAAAGACTAACAGAGCATTCACAAGTGCATAAAAAAATGCTTCCTTTTTTCATGTTACAAAAATATTTATGTCCAGAAGAATTTGAGGTGTTTCAAACTTCTGTGCTCAACTGTGCCTCAAATGTTTTAGGAGAAATGCTCAACTCATTGCATTTCCACTGACTCCAAGAAGCCTACAATTCCACCAGCAAAAAGCATCCTATTGCTGATGGAGATAAACTCTAACTAATCCACGTCTATTCAACCTCAACCAGGAGATAATTTGTCGCTCTGATGTATGGAATATAAAATCAGGGAAGATATTGGTCCTTCTGATCTTCTTCATTTTTAAATCTATAGCTCCATAATTCCTTAGCTGAATTGGAAGAATTGCATATATGTATGTAACCATATCATTTGCAAAAGATACTGTAATATTACAACGGAGAGGGCGTTCAACAACTGACAGCACATAAAATTACCACACTGGAGCAGATTAAAGGTGCACCTATCTTGGCACCCTACGGCAAGTAGTAGATGGGAAGGCAAGTACCAATTCTGCCAAGCAGCTGGTCTTTTGGGTTTCTGTAGAATATTCCCATTATTCACTTGACTGACTGTCTGTGAGATAGTGTCAAGTGATGAAAAACTAAAATAAAATCAAACCAACCGACCGATCAGCCAAACAAGCAACTAAAACCCTCAAACCCCACAGTACTAGAAAGAGGAGGAAGAAAAAAAAAATTTTCCAAAGGAAAATAAAAATCAGTTTAGGAGCATTCATTTCAATTTTGGCCAGTTCAGACTCAGATCTTAACACTTGTCACAGGCCATCTCTACAGAAGTAGGAGGCTTAAATATTTCTAGTATGAGATCTTTCTAGACTTTGCATAAAGGAAATAGTATAGAGCTTAACATTTTTCCTCTCTTTACCCCAAACTGAAATAAAACAGTACAGTTGTAGAAAATATGATCTCTAAAATTTATTCTAGTTATGATTTACTATTTTATCTGCTATACAATTTAATATAAAGACACATATACGGACAATCTGTCTGTGCTTGCAAAATTTCAAAGGAGCAGTGATATGCTTTGTAAAGAACTGATTTTACAGTAGACTCATCCTCAAAACCCAGTAGCTCGTACATAAGTCAACACACAAACTCAAAATAAAAGTTCATTTGCAAGGTGACCTTGGTAAATGCAGATTGACAGCAGATTAGCCCTCCAGTCTCATAAAGTATTGTTCAAAAAACCTTCTAGTTCTCCATATATAGTTTCCCAACTGTGAACTTTTTAATTTAGTATGCAGTTTAACAGCAATTCTATGTTTAAATGACCCAGTTTCCACCAAGTGTTTCAATTAACTCATCTATGAGGCAATGCTGAAAGGGATGCATTTTTTAACAAATGCAGATTTATATGCTCTTACGAATTTGTATTTGCCCCTAATTATTACAACAACAATAAAATCTTCAAGTCTACTGAATTTTCATGAAATACACAGTCTTTCATATGGACTTGTTGGGTTTTTAAATTAATTTTATTTTCATCCGTATAAAGGCACAGAGATGAAACTGTTACGTATCTGAAGGCAGGCAAAAGCTTTTTCAAATGATTCTGTGCAGAAGTATGTGTGAGCCGTGTAAAGTATCTGATCAATAGAGAACAGAAGAGAAGCAGGAAAAGAAAATTAAAATTAAGGACAAAAGAGCTAACCCTGGAGCAGGGAACACAATTAAGGTTTGCTTCACTGTGCATCAGAAAACCAGGATCAGTAAGGCCATTGCTTAATCTGAAAATAAAAATTGTGTAAATGCACTTTATCATTCTGAGCCTTTGCGGTTACGTGGTTTAAAGAGGTTTCTGCTGTTGTTCAGTTCTGCATTGCTTGTTTTTTATCTTCTAGAATTCATCAGGCTTTTTTTTTTTTTTCCTGGAAAGTACCCTTCTTAAGCCAAAATATAATTGTCTATCTCTATAGATTTATCTATACTATTTTAGAGAAATATAAGATGCAATAACTGAGCATGAGAAAAAACCTAATATTCAGTCTGTGATATAGCTGATATAGATATGAAGAAATAAGAAAACACAGACAGCTTTGAGATAGGAGACAAACCAGATGTTGACATGAGTTAAATGGGAGAGATCCATAACTTCATGTAGTCTCAGACTGTGATTTGAGCTTTCCCACTTTGTAAGGGACTTACTGAACTCAGAGGGCAGCGGTATCTGCTGAAGCTCTCGGTTCTCCTTAATGATTCCTATGGGATGGATTGTATCACTTCCAGGTGTGTAAGCTGACAAAATGCAGCAAGAGGCCACAGTTCGGTCTTTCTCACCCAAGAAGCTGTGAAACCTTGAACTGAATGCTAAAAAAAAGCCATTGCCTGCCAATCATACTGTAATCATAGTGGGGAAGAGAATGCAAGCCCTTCTGGAAGATATATTTTGATGGAAAAAGAACTGCTAAAAGGTCAAAAATGCTACTTGGGAGGTGCAGGAACAAGTGGATTACGTATTGTATTTTTCTTCTTCCTAGGATTGAAACAATACATAAAAATTTGTGTTTGATAATGGCTTGTTCCTAAGAGCTCAGAAAAGAGAACTGAAAGAATCAAAGAAAACCCACATTCTTCTATAGTTCTAAATCTTACTTTTTTGCAGAGAAAAGTCTTCGGGTTTTTTATATACACCAAAATCTAGGAAATGGATGCGAAAAAATAATGAAAAAAAGGCTGCAGATCAAAATGAGAAAAAGTCTGCGGAATCAGAGGAAAGTTTTGCCGGTGCAGAAAAACACAAGGTCAATCTTTACAGGCAATCAGGGTTGATTGAAAGACTGTGTTCGTGTAACAGCAAATCTGGTGAAATGATGACCTCTGATTTTTGACCAAAAATATCTGCATGGTCCTTTGAGAGAGAGCAGGAATTAGAAAATGGGCATCTTGTATCCCAAAAGCTCTTTCCACATCTGCAGATAACAGGTCAACTTTCCAACGACTTTGACCGGGTGATTGCTCGTGTAAATGAGGTCTTGTCTGGAACCTTCTTTCCAAGTATTACATCAAGAAATTTGGGTTGAAACATGTCCGATAGTAAGATATGCCTTTGCAGTGGTCTTACGAAACATCAGCAGGAGAAACAACAAATGATTTAAAAGGACAGAGCCAATCTTTGAAAACTTGTGATGACAGAGACCAGACACGAACGTTTTCAAATGATCCTCCAAGGAACTGTCTTTTGAAAGAAAGGAAATATCTTTTGAAAGATTAGAGGCCACGTGGAACTGTTGAACTCAGTGCTGTAACTCTGCTGTTGACATTAGTTTATTCACCACATTTTATATAATGAACATATTCGTAGAGACGTTGCAGAGGAAGGGGGCCGTGTACACCTACAGAAACAGTCAGAATGAATACGATCATGCTGTCTCTTCTGCTTACAAATGCATGTTACCTTTCCCTAGAGTCAACGAGCCAGATTCATTCATCTTATTTCTGCTTCTTAAAGGGATCAACAACACTTTCTTTTTTAAATTTCCCCTAAATCTTCAAAGGAAGACTTTTCTCAGACTGTGTCCAGTTCTGGGCTCCCCAGTTCAAGAAGGACAGGGAACTCCTGGAGAGGGGACAGTAAAGGGCTACAAAGATGATGAGGGGACTATAACATCTCTGAGGAAAATCTGGGGAACTTGGATTTTTTTAGTCTGGAGAAGAGAAGGCTGAAGGAGGATGTGATCAACACCTATAAATATTTCAAGGGTGGGTATGGAGGAGGGGAAGGGGCCAGGCTTTTTTTAGTGGTGCCCAGTGACAGAACAAGACGAAACAGGCACAAACTTGAACATGGGAAGTTCCATCTAAACATGAGGATGAACTTCTTTCCTGTGAGGGTGTCAGAGCCCTGGAACAAGCTGCCCAGAGAGGTGGTGGAGTTTCCATCTCTGGGGACATTCCAAACCTGCCTGGACCCATTCCTGTGCAACCTGCTGTGTGTGACACTGCTCTGGAAGGGGATTGGACTAGATGATCTCCAGAGGTCCCTTCCAGCCCCTACCATTTTCTGATTCTGTGATGGTGGAGAGAAACAAGAGAGAGAAATGACCTCCTTTATTCTGGGTGCATTTTTTAATGGTTCAGGCACTCAGCCTTTTCCATCAGCTGCTTTCATAGGGTGGCAGATTTAACCTCACTGTGGCTTAGACCCAGTTGGCCACAGAGAGCCAGTTGGTCTATCACTCTTCACCCCTGCAGCAGGATGGGGGGAGAATCAGAGGAAAAATGCAAAACTCATGGGTTGAGATAAAGATAGTTTAAAAGAACAGCAAAGGAAAGAGGGGAAAAAAAACCCACCTGATAAAGGAATATAGAAACCACAATTAACGTACAGCCAGTAAGCTCAGCCCAGTCCTCAGCGGTGGTTCCTCTGACCAGTTCCCCCAGCCATATACTGAGCATAACACATGGTATCTAACACAGGTTTGGGCAGTTTGGGTCAGCCTCCCTGGTGTGGCCTTTCCCAGCTTCTTGTGAAAATTAACCCTATCCCTGCCAGAACCAGGACAAACCTGTAATTGATAACTAAGAATTGAAGAACACGAGTATTTTAAATTTAGGAATGACTGATCTTTGAGGATTGAATTCAGCTAGTGATACTGGACAGAAACTACTTATGCTTTTCAGAGTTTTTGTTTTATTCTTCAATTTATTTTTTTTCCCTTTTCCCTGAAAGCATATTATAGTAAATAATTTAAATAAATGAGTGAATAAGGAAAATATGAGGAAGTTAAGTATGGTGCCTTGCAGTAGATTCAACTCTATTCTGAATTAGCTTTTATAGATAAAATTTGAACGGTATTTTGTAGTTATTATGTTTTGATTATTCTGTTCATATAATGCAAAAGATGATTTTCAAATGGGATTTTTTTTGTGCAATTAAAAGATTGTTGGAATGTCATGTGCATTAGATTTAGTGACTCCAGTGGGGGAAGCCAAATATCTGAGGTACTAAAGCTCAAGAGCAAATGCAAATAAGAGGACCCTTAACCTGACTAACCAACCTGTCAGAAAAGTGGCTGCAGTGTAGAATCTCTTAATGTTGAATTGTTGTCCTTGAAAATGTTTCTGAAATATTAAAGCACGTATGGGAGCAACTATGGGAATTATTGAAGCAGAGGATAAAAACCAGTAAACAGTGGAAAGGTTGGTTTTGGGTTTTTTTTTTAAAAAAAGGTTTTATTCTTTCTCCTGGAAGTCCATGGGGTAAATCTGAATTTCTTTTTCAACAAGAGTCAGTCCTTGCAAAAATAGAGGGAAGAGGATTTTCTCTGCTTCAAAAGGTTTTCTAATGTTTTCCCAAGTTAACACTTAAAAGTGCTTCTTGTGAGGCTTGAGGAGAATTTTAAAATTGGAAAGACTAAACATCTGTCCCTTGCTCTAGAATTTGAAATTTGACTCAATGGACTATATGCACTGTAACTCACTTCCTGCTGTAAAGATGTACCAACAGCTCAAGAGGTTCAAAATTTTTAACTGGTCTAATTAGTCCAGAAGTTCCACTGGCTTTTAATCAAAGGTGAGCAGTGAAAGTGTGTTTAAAGTGCTACATTTGCACTTTAAAATTACTAAATCACCTCTGAATGCAGAGTTCATACATATAGTACAGCAGAAAGCAAATACAAATTGAGCCGTTAGAATAAAGCAAATTTGTCAAGTGTCAACCCTCACAAAAAGTATAAACCACACATCCCAAGATATATTATGCTGTGTGCAGCAGAAAGAAATGTAAAAGAAATCAAAATATGATATTATTCTACAATTATTAAGAAACATCATTTTAGTAGCAGTGATTAATAGAAAATACCTTCAGTTGTTTGGGAATATTTTTTAACCGAGTCTAAAAATGCCACAGATAGCTTTTACCTTTTTTAATTCTTTTTTTGATCTGTCTTTACTATTATAAAGACAAAGTTTAAACTGATTCCCAGTCTACAGTAAATGACTTCATGAGCTGACTAACTATTTGGAAAGGCAGACTCATGCAGAAGGAAGCTCTAACTTGAAACAAGGAGACATCTCCAATGACCATCTAAGACAAAATTTTTAAAAATACACAGAGATATAAAGCTGAGAAATGTCCCAGGCAAAGGCTGTGTATTAGGACAACAGCTACAGAATTGAAGCCAAAAAGAAAGAGACCTCTGAAATCAGTAAAATTTGTGTTTCAGAAATATTTTCAAATGTTCTGAACGTACTGAAAACATTCAAGCCTATAAATCGGAAAAAGCCTCTTCGACTTTCCACATATTTTGGGCAGAACTAAATTAAACTATCAGAACTGAATTTTATAAAATTCTGAAGTTGACATGAGTTGTGAAGTTGCATCACACCTTGTGAGAGCTTTGTTACCTCTGTCTGGTTTTCTTATGTGAAATGAGAATATCAGAATAAAAATAATATGAATTATCTTCCAGGAAACTCATACTGCAGGACTAAGATGATATAATATCAAACATATCAACTTAATGCTTAAAGGCAGCACTAAAATACGGCTAAATACAAATAAGCTAAAATTTGGAATCTCTATATAGCTTTGATACAGTTTGGCTTATTTTCAGAGTAACATAAAAAAGAAAGGCAGGAAAACAGTGACAATTTAAGGAAAACAATCACACTCCAAATAGGTGTTAGGAGCACTTTTTTTTTTTTCGGGCAGAGAATGCTAAATGCGTGAAAGAGGCTGTCAGTCATAGCTGAGCAGGTAAAAACTCGGGGGTCAGAGGAGAAAAATGAGCTGCCTTCCACAGGGGAGCCGGGAACTGAGAATGGATGAACTCAGAGAGGCTGAATAACCTCTCGCCTTCCCCGACGACACCTTCTGTTTTCCTCTCAGTTGTCTGTTCTGCAATCGTTTCAGTGAAAAAAATCATTCTGGTTGCAGGTTTATAACATCGTCAGAGGACTTCTTAATTCTGTTCTGGAACCTACGTTCTGGTTACATTTTTTGCAGACTGAACATTAGTTTAAGGGCAAGTGCTGCTGATCCTTTTAGCCTTATTCCTGGAAGTATTTAGGTGAGTTATTGTCACGGAGGTGAGGACATCAGGCCAATCTATATTATCATTAAGTGCAATTTAAGTGGTGCAGTTAATGCTCTGCTGTGTCTTTCTTGTAGAAGACTTGGGCACAGAACAGTGAGGTTTTTAGCTGAACTGTGGCAGGAGGAAAAAAAAATGATATTAAGTTATGGTAACATTTTATAGAACTTTTTTATCCTTTTGACGGTGTTCCTTTTTTAACCACAAGGACTTAATGACCTTGCAATCACTACTAATTCCAAGGTGGTTTTAATACTTTACAGCAGATAAAAAGATGATCTAATCATCTACTTATGATTGAATAGTTTTTTGCATATGACACCAAGGTAGGGCAGGGGGAACACCAGTAGATACTCCTGAGGACAAGGCCGCCATTCAGAGTGAGCTGGTCAGTATGAAGGAGTGGGCTACCAGCAACCTTCTGAAACTCAGCCAAGACAAAAGCATAGTTTTTCTCATGGGAAGGGGGAAACCACTGCAACAACACAAGTTGGAGTTGAGAAGCAGCTCTGCTGAGAAGAACCTGGGGGTTGCACAGCCAGGGAGATCCAGGGAAGTGATTATCCCTTTCTCTTCATTCTCATGAGACCACATCTTGCATCCTTCATTCTGTTTTGGGTCCTCCAACAGAAGAAAGACATGAACTATCTGGCATGAATTTAACAGGGTCCAAGCTGATCAGGGCTAGATGTTCTGTGACAGAGGCTGAGGGATCTGGGCGTGCTCGGCCTGGAGAAGAGAAGGATTCTGGGGGATGGAACAACAGCCTGATATACATACCAGGAGGTCACCGAGAAGGTGACCAGGCTCCTCACAGGGGTCCATGGTGGGAGGACTGTGATCAATAGCCATAAATGGAAATGAGAGGGTAGATCTGGATGTAACAAAATCACCAGACTCTGTTGTTGCAATGCTCTTAGTACCGTTGCTTTAGAACCTCTGTGGAAGATGCTCTGAGTTAATCATAGAATCATAGAATGGTTCAGGTTGGAAGGGACCTTAAAGATCATTGAGTTCTCACCTCCTGCCCTGGACAGGATGACTTCCACCAGACTCTCCATCCAGCTTCCCCTTGAACACCCCCAGAGATGGGGCAGCCACAGCTTCTCTGGGCAACCTTTTCCAGGGTCTCACCACCCTCACAGGAAATAATTTGTTCCTAATAATCTAACCTACATCTCTCCTCATTCAGTTTAAAACTGTTACCCCTTGTCCTATGGCTCCCTTCTCTGATCTGAAGTCCCTCTCCAGCTTTCCTGTAGCCCCTTTAGGAACTGCAAGGGGCTCTAAGGTCTCCTCGGAGCCTTCTCTTCTCCACGGTGAATATCTCCCACTCTCTCAACCTGTCCTCATAGGAGAGGGGCTCCAGCCCTCGCAGCATCTTCGTGGCTGATAAAGCTTTTGTCTTTGAGTGTGAGTTACCTCACAAAGGAATAATATTGATTGTAGTTTTCCACAAGTCACTTTAAAAAGGAGGCCCATAGTAACTTCCTAATACCTGAAACGCTTTGTCTATTTGTTTCTTGCTTCTTCATTGAAGAAGCATTCTATCATTTCTGCAATAGGATCTCTTTTTGAGGACACTTTGATTCAAGTCATGTTTTCACTAGCAATATTTAAACAAAGATTTAATTCTTCAAGTATAAAAAATGTATCATATAACAGTGAATAACACAGAGGGATTTAACGTTGATTAAGAAATGTTTTTGTAGCAGTTTTTTTGCAGCTCAAGCTACTTTCAGAGTACATGCAGTATCCCCTTTCTGCTTTCACACCTGTGACCAGCTGTCCAATTTCTATATATTTTTCTGCATTTATTTCAATCCAATTTCTTCTGATGCAACCTAGATACAGAAATTGTTTAAGAACAGCCATTTTTTTTTTCTTCTTCTCTCTTTTACATAAATACTATGCTGTGGATCAACTAAGCAGTTTAAAGGTCGCATTTTTCATCTTTTGTAATGAAAATATAAGAAAGTAAACAACAAAAACACTCTATATAAAATCTTTGGGTCATTCTGTGTACTTCAAAGAATATGCTCCTTTCAAATCTGGGAATTAAATTTACAGTCTGTAACCCCAGACTTCAAATAATACCATTTAAAATTCTAAGCCACTTCTGTGGAAGCCACTTCTGGAACTGAAGTGGTGAATGGAGAATGTTGCAAAGATTTAGAAACTGGCTGTTCATAAGCTAGGAAGCGAAGCATGGGCTGACAAGAACCTTGTGAAGTTCAACAAGGACAAGTGTAAGGTCCTTGGACCTGGGAAAACAAAACCTAGGAATGTAGCACAGGCTGGGATCTACCCAGCTGGGGAGCAGCTCCGTGGAAAGGGACCTGGGTGTGCTGATGGACACTGAGGTCCATCTGAGTGAAGAGTGAGCTGCTGCAGCAAAGAAAGCCCACAGGATGCTGGGTTGCCTCAACAAGGGCATCACCAGCAGAGATAAAGAA
Source organism: Scolopax mira (assembly GCA_004320125.1). Classification (NCBI taxonomy): domain Eukaryota; kingdom Metazoa; phylum Chordata; class Aves; order Charadriiformes; family Scolopacidae; genus Scolopax; species Scolopax mira. The sequence goes on from BJBW01009912.1 coordinate 60,758, forward strand.
GTCATTATCCCATTCTACTCAGTGCCACACCTGGAACATTGTGCTCAGTTTTGTTCTCTGCTATCCAAAATAGATGTGGACGGGATGGAGAGGGTCTAGAGAAGGGCTACCAAGATGATCAAAGGACAGGAAAGCTGTCGTATGAGGAAAGACTAAGAGAATTGGATTTTTTTGGCCTTGCAGAAAGAAGGCTCAGGGGAGACCTTATCACCCTGTTCCAGTGTTTCACAAGTGGCTACAAAGAAGATAGAGACTCGCTTTCTACAAGGAGTCACATGAAAAAGGTGAGGGGTAACAGATATAAGTTACTCCTGGGGAGATTCTGATGGGACACAAGGACCATTTTTCCCAGTGAGAACAACCAGTCACTGGAATAATCTCCAGCAACATTGGACATGTTTAAGATTCATCAGAACAGGATGCTGGTCTGTCTATGCTGTGCTTTTGACGAGAAAGGTTGGACCAGGTGATCCCTGAGGTCCCTTCCAACCTGGCATTCTATGATCCTATGCTTCTATGATGGGACTAACAGTAGGAACAGAATTGCTACATCTAATAGATGGCTTTCAGAGTTAAATATTTCTACACGATTCAGTGCTGAGCTGTGCAGACCATATCCCAATTCAGATACACAGTCATCTTAACTGACATCTTACATGTAAAAATTGTGTTTAATTTTTAATTAGTGGTGCCAGAGAAACACAGTTACTTTAATGTACTAAATGGTGAAATATTGTTATAAAATGGAAGTACCGATAGAATTCTCGCTATTCAATATCCCCTAATACATGAAAGGTGGGAGAGGACTGGAATAAACATTACATATATATAATATATAATCATTATATATAATATATATTATTATCAACAACAAATATATCTTTATAGAATAATTATTTTACACTTATATTTGAATATAAAGTTATATTTATTTATATTTATAAAATATATAATAATAAAAAATGAATATAAGCATAAATCCAGTACACTGGCAGTTCATACTGGTATAAAACCACAAACAAGCAAGATGCCAAGAGGTTAAAACCACAAACCAACTGAAGATCCCCACACTGAATAAACGACATGTAGTTCTCAAGGTGAAATGAACTTTCTGAGCTGCAGCCCAGGTGGTAGTACAGAGATGACCTCAGTGATCTTGCCTCCTGGTAAACTGAAATATTTCCTCTTGACTAATTTACACTTCATGACAGTTATCCTGAGGTAAGAAAAAGAGCTTTCTTTAACAGAAGGGAAGAGAAGGGTGAAAGTTCAGAAAACATTGTGATGCCTGAAAAAATGAAAATTGTTAAGGAAGGGCTTAAGGGCAGCCTGTACCATAGTCAGACACTGGAAGTATCAGTAACTTGCACTGAGTTTTTATATAGTCCTTACACAGGTCAATAGATGATTATTCTTCTGTGTTTCAGCACAAGGAGAGGAGCTTAGATCATGAACGAGAGGAAAAGAAAATATTTAGCTCAACATGACAATAAGCAAGGCCTAGGCATGTAGATTGTGGGATGGCTTATCCTGTTTCATCAGTCAATATTCAAATTATTATAAACTTCAGAATGAATATGAAATACGTCACTGTATTGAAGGCAAAGTGTATGAGCTTGACCTTTTCCCTCTCTCTGAGCTTTAAAAACTGCATTTTAAACAAAGCATTCACAATTTTTATTTTTTTTTCATGCCTTAGGGGTTAATTAGATAGTTTGAAATTCTGTATACTGTTGTGCTTTTTCATTAAGTATAGGTCACAAATCTGAACATAATGTTTAGTTCTAAGCCTCTGAATTCAAGCAGTGAATTGCCGTGTTCCAACTATATAAGGCCAAAAAAAATTCACTATTTTGGTATTGATGAGCAAAAGTGATTAGCTCCAAAGATGCAAAGGGCAGACAAAGATATGTTTGGTTTTTTTTTTTCTTGAATCTGCACAGATATACACTAAATGGCATCAAATCAGCCATGGCAGTTACTATTCGCCTGCAGCTATAGCAACACCTTCTCCCCAGCAGGAGCAGTTGTAGAGCAAGGAGTTTGAGCAGTTGTAGCCACAGGGGTACACCTGGAGAGAATATTAAAGATGTCTGTATGCAGCATTGTCATCTGATCCTGAGTGCTGAAATGTAGCATGATTTCTCCAGCACAAGAAATCTATTAAAATTAATTCAGAAATACCTCTGGGATAGATTTGGTGCTGAAGAATTCTGCAAGATGTGCAAATACTTTCGGCTTTGATAAGGGAATTTATTAAAAGCCAAGGGAAAGTGGGTAACCAGAAATTGAAACTGCCACATTTTTCCTACCATAGTCTGAGGCAGCGTGAGAATGGATTCACTTCTTCCTTTTTGTAAACATATTCTACATTTTATGTTCAGGTGGAACTTCCTATGTCCAGGTTTGTGCCCGTTGTCTCTTGTCCTGTCACTGGCCACCACTGAAAAAGTCTGACCTCATCCTCCTGACACCTATCCTTTAAGTATTTATATTTATTTATATTTAATCCTCTATAAACTTTAAGTACAGGTAGGATCATGTCCTTTCAGTAATGAAACACAGCAGGAAGTGATTTGAGAAATCCAGTTCAACTGACCTTTTTTTTCCAAAAAGTAACTAAATATTTCAGTTTAGGTGTCTAATGTCAGAAAAAGGGACAATTTTCAAAACATTGATTGTACTGCCTCTAAAAATCCAATTCATTAACATGTTTAATATTAACTATACAGAATAGGGACATCCAAATTCATTAGTCATATTTGAAATCCTTGGCTATTATTCATGAAGATTTGTTAAACCATTAACAACAACTTCACTTTAATTATTCTTTTTATCTGATCCATCGCATCCTCAAATCTTCAATCTCTTCTTATTTTGCTGTATTTATGAAGTGCTTTGAAGTGATTTAAAGTTATTCCTTTGGATGAAAGGGACTGTATTATTAAAATATCTCTAAAGTTACTGAGATGTCAAACATCCCTTTTCAGTTTTCCTCATTTCCCTGGCTATACATTCAGGGAAGAAATATAATTTACTACATGTGGATGTTGCTGCCTTTTCCAAACTGCTACCAAATTTGGGATTTCATATCATTTCTATATGAACTATTCTGTTTTGAAATCATCCCTGTAGCCTGTAATAATAGATACAGTTACTGTTATTTTAGGAAAAGTGGTTAAAGGTATCTTGCCAGAACCCCTGAAGTTCTAGAATCCACACTGAAATTCACTGGCATCTGTCACAGCACGATGGAAGGAGTTTAATGACATGTGAACATCTTTAAAAAGGATTAAATTTTTATCACAAGATAGGAAAATTTTATCCATCTTTGTCCTCAGCGCCACGAATAAATTCTCCAAAATAAAGCTGTGATTATGAGGACTCTTCACAGAGGGCATATGTTGAGTACTGCTTTCCTTTGCCAGTGAGGATCGTACTGCTTTATTATTTCATGTAAAACCTCAAGTAAAACTTGCTTGAAACATAAACCAAGACAGTATTTGATACAGGGGAAAAACAATTGCTAAGAAGACGTAATTGAAGTCTCATTTGGGCTGTCACTTCCTGCATGTGACACGGCAGGAAGAAGTAGAAAACTCCAGCCTTAAATTGTGAGCTCTTCAGGTTTACATGCATGTTATAGAGGAGATAATGTCACAATCTGTTTCTGCTTTCCAGAGAAATGTAACTTCTTTAGCATCCAAGAAAAGACCATAATGTTCAGACCGAGTCATTAAAGCCCTGCTTATTTTTTAAAAATTTAACGATTAAAAACTTATCAGGGTTTGAAATATTTAGATTTTATTGAATAGGACAAATTGCTTTCAGCTATAACTGAGTGACTACATGAAAAAAACCACCATGGGGTTGTGCATGTATAATCAACAGCTACAAGGCTATTTGATTGCAATTGTGGTCACATAAACCTTCTGGTTCAAATCAGAGCAAATCCTTTATTGCTCCCCTAGAAGTCCTTGGGAACAGAAAACCCATATCCTTCACATTTGATGAATTATGGTCCTTTTCATCCATCATGAACCAATGAGAACACTTTCCTTCACCGTCTCCTTTTCAGTAGATCATCTATCAACACAGATTGGTAGACTATCACAGTTATTGACTTCATTTGAGACTTGTAATACAAACAAAGCAACAGATGTGTATAAACTTCCTCATTTAAATATTTTTCAAACTTTGCAGATGCGTTATTCAAACGTTGTCAAAGCAGTTTCAGACAGAGGACAAGTCAATTTGAGTCTGCTTTTCAGAGCGGTGATTGTTCATAAATACGTTCTAAGTTAATATGATCTTTGGTTACAAAGTTGAGACTGGCAATGTTTTTAATCTTAAATAACAACGCAGTTCAAGGGAGTGGTTATAAGGTGCCTTTCATAAAGCCTCTTTTTAAAAATCTTAGGTAAGAACGAGGGGAAACCTTTGCACTCTGGAATATGCAGTGTCCACTGTTAACAGATGCTAATTTGAAGTCATTTATGGTATAAACTGCTAAGTAAAAGAATAGCCTACACAGATACTATGAATTTTCCATTTCAAACCTCTTTCCTTTTAAAAATTTCACTCACCTTTTCCTTCCTCGAGGAAGGCTTTCTGGCTCTGTTCCAGATTCATCCATTAAACCCTGACGGGGTGACACCTTGCACACTGTGCGTGTTGCTCTCTAGACTGATGAACCAGTGCCTCGCTACCAAAAAAACCTACCCCACAGCAGAGCAGAGAAACACAAACACACATCAGCAGTGACTTTCCCTGTTGATATCAGGGCATGGGAATGCTTCAGGAGGCTTTTCCTGAGGGCTCCTTTATGTGTTTTTTAATTAATAGAAAACAGAAAAATAAACTGGGAGTATGCTCCCAATACATTACAGTGAAAGTTCTTCAAAGATAAAAATGAGTGTGATAATCACAGATAACAGTTATAGGCCTGAACTGGCAGCTCATTATCCTTCTGTTGCAAATGAACCAAGGGGGAGACTCCTTGTCACCGTCCTCAGGACTTGCCAGTGATTTAGTGGCTGCAGGAACGTGGGAGAGAGAAGGGAAAAATCTCTCGTAATAGGAAAACCAATTTGTTTCAGTCTTAAAGTACTGGGAGGACATAGTATTGAACTGTAACACAGATGAAGTTGAAAAAATCTTTCTGGATAAATTACTGCAATCTCACCTTCCCTTTTTATGACCATGATAGAAGGAGAATGAGAGTACGGGGAATGGGAAAACTCTCAAAGTTGATATAGTTTCTTTAGGCAGTTTTGGAGACATTGCAAACAGTACATGACTGATTCTAAAATACTGTTGCAATATTTGATATTGAAGTCATACAAACCCACTTGAATTTCTGTTTGCAAAATAGATAAAGGTGGAGCATTTGCACATAAAAATGTACATAAGTGTTTCAATGTGTTTGTGGAATTCAGACAGGCTTGAGGTGGCTGATGAAGGATGGTGAAGAAACATAGCAGTTGAGAGGATGAGAATGGTTAAAAATCTCTGAACTGATAAAATCTGCTAAATCTTAGTAGCAGTTGCCACTCTAGTTTTGCATCCTGAGCACACCCCCATGGAAGTTTGGCCCATGGGACCAGGGGTCAGTGTGGCTAGGGCCACTGGTGACTGTGAGGAGAGGCTCCTGGGTGCCCTGTGCTCCTGGCTCCCCAGCCCTGCCCAGCTGAGCTTGGTTCCCCCCACTGGGCCTGATCCTGAGCCCCATTTTCAGGCTGATTCTGACACAGCTTTAACCCATCCCCAGAGAGGTGCCCAGTGCCTGGGGCTGGGGCTCCCTCCAGCTGCACCCTGGCAATCCATTTGAACACTTATTCCACTCTTTCAGCAAGTGGTTATAGATAGAGAGTAACGAAACTTAAGAAATGCTATTGAGCTAAAAGAGCTACAGATGCCATTTTTCATACTTAAAAAATTTGAAACGCAACATATTCCTCCTGATCAATGTCTACACCTTCTCCCCAAGGTTCATGCTCCTTTCTTAGTCACTGAAATTGCTCACAAAGAATAACTCGTAGTTATTAAAGTTAATTTTATTACCACTTACATGCGTGTGTATCCACACTTCGGGAAATCATCCCAGTTTCATCACTGGGACAGGTACTGTTATCTGAAGGTGAGTGTTTGGCTTAATTTTATTATGACCTGTACTATGAGTTTAATTTGAAAGTAGAATTAGGCTGAAATGACCAGATGTCCTGGTTTAGCTGACACAGCTGGGAAAATCATGGAGTGAGTCCTCTTGGAACACATTTCTGGGCACATGAAGGAGAAGAAAATTATTTGGAACAGTCAGCATGGATTTACCAAGGGCAAATCATGCCTGACCAGCACGATTGCTTTCTGTAATGAAATGATGGATTCATGGATCACAGGAGAGCAGCAGATATAATTTACTTCAACCTTAAAAGGGCTTTGAACAACATCTCCCACAGCATTTTTTTATGGAAATCTGGGTGCATGATCATCCTCAGAGGGTAGTTGATAATAGATCAGCCTCTACCGGGTGGCATGGAAAGAATGGAGGGCTGTAGGGGCTCTCCTGGGACCTGCTTATCATTTTCATCAACGATCTCGAAAAGATGAATGGAGTGTGCTACCATGAAGTTTGCTAGATGACACCAAAGTGTGTGTGGATGACAAGGGGAGGATGAGCTCTTGACATACTTGAGGGCAAATCTGCCATTCAGAGGGATCCAGATGTTGTACAGCCTTTATCCTTGAAGCTTTTGAAGAGTGGACTCTGAAACTCTGAGCGATCTGGTCTGATCTCACAGGAGACCCACCTTTGAGCAGGAGGCTGGACTAGAGGCCTTCTGAGGTCCCTTCCAATATGAGTTATCCTGTGATGAGGCCTTCTGAGGTCCCTTCCAATATGAGTTATCCTGTGATGAGGCCTTCTGAGGTCCCTTCTAATATGAGTTATCCTGTGATGCCACAGGAAGTGGCATTCCCTGTGTGGCAAAAAAATCTTTGGGCCAGTCCTACCTTGTTTTTACCTTGGATTGAAAGTTTTCTCCTCGTATATGCAAACAGCAGGGTCCTGGGAGGTTCATGGCATAGTGCAGAGAATCTCAGCTTCTGAGCTCTGTTGTCATCCCTTTTGCAGGCTACACAATCTTGAGAAATTGCCTTTGGCACTGATAACTGCATCAGTGCCAGGGGAGGGCCTTCTCTAATGTCACCTACCGCAGAAGCATGCTCCATGTGTCACCATAAATTAGGGCCACCTCTGGGAGTGAATTCAACTATATTTGGAAGGAAACAAAAAAGGGGTGACTTCTGCCTATGATGGGGCATGGAAATAGTGATATATACAGATGTAGTTGGGAAAGTGAAAATTCTGTCAGACTATAGGCATCTTTACAAGAATATTTTGCACCCTCTTCCCACCATCTTCAAGATTAAAGCTGCTAAAACAAGTATCTTTCGCTATGCTTTTAACATAACATCTTGGGGTTTTTTTTTTCCTTCTTTTCTTTTGGTCCTTCATACCTATCACTGAATATACTTTGAGGGAATGAATGTTGAGGTACAAAAATAATGGATGCAGTTGAGGATTGTCTTCCACTAGTGATGGACCTTCTGTCTGTTCCAGCTTCCTATCACAACTTTTTCCCTTCTGTTGACTTTTTTGTCTATAGGTACAAACTGCTTCATATCTATTGTGTACTATAAGGTGACCAGTGTGAAAAGTCTGCAGAGGGATGAATGCTGCACTCGATAGTAGCTCTTCAGTAAAGATGCAGCAGACTGCTGTGCTATGTGTTAATAACCTGCCAAAATAAGTATTTATTTAGCTCACATTCTTCTTTGCCTGACTGCTGTACCGTAGAGATGGTACAAAAAGGATTCCAGGGAAAAAAAAAAAAAGGGGAATTAGAATTCTTTCAAATAGGTATTTGCTACTAAGTACATCGGGTATTAAAAAGAACAACCTTGAGAACAGAAGTCTGATTTCATATCACCTGGAAGGCATAGATGTGTTGAACTGATCAATAAAATACTCACTGAAGTTTATTAGACAATGTCAGATATTGGGGTTTTTTGAAAGTTATAATAGGAGTGGCTTTTTTATAAACAGAAAAGATTTAAGATCATATTTCTATGACTAGTAACTTAGTTATTCTTTATGATAATTAAAATAGGTAAAAGTACTTCATATAATTAGAAAAAAATCTATCTTATCTGTTCTATGGATCTATTAATCTATATATCTATCTAATCTATCTATCTGTCTGTCTATCTATCTACCTACCTCATTATTTATTCCATTTATGCATAGATACTTTTTGGTTATAAACATATTTATATCTATCTGTGTATATCTATATCTACACATTTATGTATATAAAATACTCTCCTTTGCAGTAAAAAAAAAATATTTCATTGATTAAGTAAACATTACCTTCTGGAAAGTACAGATCCACTATATCCAATAGAAGTTTCCTGAATCTCAATATATTTCTATAACAGCTTGTGTGTGGGAGACAGATGCTACCAGCAGTACTTGGGGATCTTGAGTTGCAGCTCTGGGTAGAATCAGAAAGACACACTTCAGCTTGCCACCACTCCTGACTTAAAACTGAGAATTCCAGAAACATAACAACTCTTGGAATTTAATTTTATGTTACAGGATGATTTTCAAAACTAAAAGAAAATCTCTTTCGGGATGATTATACCTGTAGTACTTCAGCAAAATAACGAGCCCAAGAAGCTCTGTGTTGTGTAATGCATACTTATTTGAAGGATGATGCTCTACTTGTGTTCCACTCGAAACTTCAGAATAAGAATTGAATAATTTATGTTTTCTCTTGCCTCCTGCATAGGGCTGATTTCATCTGAAGGACGTATCAGCCATTATGTCAATAAACGCGCTGGGTAGATGGCTCCTTCTGCAACTAATGATTAAGTCTTTCATTTGGCTAAAAATAAGTCTTGAAAAGTCTAAGTGACTGCCAGTATTCCTGGGGTTCTCATAGTCCATTCCTTCCAGTAATCTTTGCGGAGCCCCTGAGTACGGTAGCTCTGTTACAGTGTGTGATTGATGTGGGGTAATTAAAACTTTATCTGCAACCTGAGTTTGGTAAGCAGCAGTATTTCTTAATGCTGATTCAGGGACCTACCTGTGTATAGGTTGGAATCTGTCTCCAGCAGCAGCAGCGTAAGAGTTATTGATAGAGTGGATTTATTCGATAGCTGTTGCGGGCCTGGGAGCCATATATTGATACAATTTTTGCTGGTAATAAAATGTCAGATTAAAAGAAAGCAGCAGCATTCTTATTTTTAATGGTGAGTAAAACTTACTGCTACCTGCTGCCTCTGACAACATAAGATAAGCCTAAAGGTACATGTTACAAAAGAATTGAGTTCCTTATTCAAAGGTGCTTGTCATCTAAACCTTTGGTTGTATTGGGCTGCCTCAGCTTCCAAAAGTATCTCTAGCAAGAAGGAAAATCAGTAATTGCTTTGTAGAGGAGCATAAAACATTGAGCTAACATTGTAAATTTAGTATGAAACTGAAAAATGTCCTATCTGCTGATAGCGTGCAGAAATGTTTGTTAAATAACTGCAGCCAGAGGTGAGAAAGCACTAGAAATGTCACAAAGTAGACAGGCAATGCCTATGTGTGCACATACATCACATGTATAGGAAAGATGGCATGAGAATGACATTCCCCATTCATGCTGCCAGTTATTCTGCTGAGACCATAGTCTTTAAAATCATCCCTCCTATTCCTACCTATTTTTAGAGATGTATTTAAATTTTCTGATCAAGCAATCCAGATGCCACCAGCAGTTCTTGAGTTTTTTTTGGTTTGTTTGTTTTGAAGTTTAAATCATAGAATTATAGAACGGTTTGGGTTGGAAGGGACCTTAAAG
>BJBW01009913.1:3781-73624 GCA_004320125.1 Scolopax mira
GCAACCTGTTCCAGTGTCTCACCACCCTCACTGTAAAGACTTTCTTTTTGGTGTCTGATCTAAATCTCCCCTCTTCCAATTTAAAACCGTTGCCCCTTGTCCTGTCCATTCCTTGTAAAGAGTCCTTCTCTGTCTCTTCTGTAGGTTCCCTTCAGATATTGATAGGCTGTTATAAAATCTCCCTGGAGTCTTCTCTTCTCAAGGCTGAAAAACCCCAGCTCTCTGAGCCTGTCTTCATAGGAGAGGTGTTCCATCCCTGTGATCATCCTCCTGGCCCTCCTCTGGACCTATTCCAACAGGTCCATGTCTTTCCTGTGTTGAGGACTCCAAAGCTGGATGCAATACTCCAGTTGGGGTCTCACAAGTGCAGAGTAGAGGGGTAGAATCACCTCCCAAGACCTACTGGCAACACTTGTCTTGATGCAGCCCAGCACACGGTTGGCTCTCTGGGCTGCTAGTGTGCACTGCCAGCTCATGTCGAGCTTTTCATCCATAAGCACTCCCAAGTCCTTCTCCTCATGGCTGCTTTCCAGCCATTCTCTGCGCAACCTGTATTTGTGCCTGGAATTGCCACATCCTAGGTGCAGGACCCTGCAATTGGCTTGGTTGAACTTCATGCAATTTGCACGAGCCCACCTCTCCAGCCTGTTCAGGTCCCTCTGGATGGCATTCCAGCGTGCCAACTGCTCCACCGAGCTTGGTGTTGTCAGAAAACTTGCAGAGGGTGCACTCTATCCCACTGACAAAGATTTTAAATAGCACTGGTCCCAGTACCAATCCCTGGAGAACACCACTCATTACTGGCTGCCTCTTGGACATGGAGCTGTTGACTGCAATCCTTTGGGTGCAGCCATCCAGCCAGTTCCTTATCCACTGAGTGGTCAATCCATCAAATCCATGACTTTCCAATATTGAGACCAGTACATCACGTGGGACAGTGTCAAATGCTTTGTGTAAGTCCAGGTATATGACATCAGTTACTCTGTCCTTCTCTACCAAGTCTGTGGCAGTATCATAAAAGGCCAACAAATTTGTTAGGCACAATTTGCCCTTGGTGAAGCCATGTTGGCTGTCTCCAGTCCCCTCCTTATTTTCTGCATGCCTTAGCAAAGATTTCAGGAGAATCTGCTCCATGATCTTGCCAGGCACAGAGGTGAGACTGACTGGCCTGTAGTTCCCTGGGTCTTCTTTGTTTCCTTTTTTTGAATATCGGACTTTTTACAGTCAGCGGGAACTTCGCCAGATTGCCACGATTTCTCAACTATGATGGAAAGAGACTTAGCAACTTCATCCGCCAGCTCACTCAGGTCCCATGGACTTATGCACCTTCAGGTTCCTTAAGAGATCTCGAATCTGATCTTCTCATACTGTGGGCAGTTCTTCACTCTCAGAGACCCTGTTCTTGCTTTCCATGATTTGGGCAGTGTGTTTTGAGCCCTTGCTGGTGAAGACTGAGGCAAAAAAGTCATTCAGTAGCTCAGCCTTATCCATATCCTGGGTGACCAGTTCTCCCATTTCCTTCCAGAGGGGACCCACAGCTTCCTCATCTTGCCTTTATCCCTGATGTACCTATAGAAGTTCTTTTTATTATCTTTCACATCCCTGGCTAGATTTAGTCCTGCCTGGGCTTTCGCTTGCCTGATCTTGTTTCTGGCCATTCGGACAGTTGCCTCACCGGCAAGGGCTCTGTATTTTGCCCAGTCTACCCTTCCCTGCTTCCACCCTCTATAGGCCTCCCTTTTGGTCCTGACTTTGTCCAGCAGTTCCTTGCTCATCCATGCAGGTCTGCTGGCTATTTTGCATGATTTCTTCTTTTTTGGGATGCACCTCTCCTGAACTTGGAGGAGGTGATCCTTGTATACGACCCAGCCCTCTTGGGCACCTCTCCCCTCCAGTTCCCAGTTCTTTTTCCCATACTACCTGGGCATTCAGATCTCTCAGGAGATCAAAGTCTGCTCTTCTGAAGTCTAGGGTAGCCAGCTTGCTGTACACCCTCCTGCACATCCTATGAATCTTGAATTCTATCATCTCATGATCACTGCAACTGAGGCTACCCTTGAACTTGACATTCCCAACCAACCCCTCCTTGTTGGTAAGGACTAGGTCCAACACGGCTCCTTTCCTTGTTGGTTCCTTGATCATTTTAAGAAGAAAGTTGTCATCAACACATTCCAAGAACTTCCTTTATTTCTTGTGCTCTTCTGTGTTGTCCTTTCAACAGATATCAGGATGATTGAAGTACCCCATGAGGGTACACCATGAGGGTATCCCATGAGGATCAGGGTGTGTGAGCACAATGCTGCCCCTATCTGTTTATAGAGAGCCGCATCCTCACTATCACTTTGATCTGGTGGTCCGTAGCAGACTCCTACTGTAACATTACCTGCCCCCATGCTCCCTTTAATCCTGAACCATAAACTCTTTAATTCACTTTAATCCCTTTATGTAGCTCTGAATGACCTGTCATAGTCCAATTCCAAAGCCATATATTACTTTTTTCTGCTACAGTTGGGACATCTCAAGGTGTCATTTGCCTGGTATTTTTTCCAGTTTTACTTGCATCCATGTCTGAGCATCTGTGTAAAACAACATGCTGATTTGGGTAAGATCTCCATGGACATCAAATATTATCACAGAGCAGAGAAGATTTCACATAAGTTATTGTTTCACACACCATATGTTTTATTATGGAAATTGTTCATTATTTGATTTTGTGAACACTTATGGAGAAGTGTAAAGAATGCTTTGTTCAGGTTTGTTCCTTCATATTTTTGAACAATTTAGTGCTTTGTATAAAATCCTATACTACCTTCTCCTTCATAATCCCAGACTATTAAGTTAACATCACTTGCTGTTAGCATCCATTTTAAAAACTGATTGATGTTATGCAAGTTTGATTCTGACAATATTTACTTACTATCCCACCTCTCTATGCAGACAAAAATTCACTAGCAACAATGTGAGAATATTAGGGCTGCTAGAGCTTATTGTCAGTACTGTTCCTTCTACAAAAGAACATGGGCACTCCTTACCAAAAGTAACTCAGCTCATACAATATTTATCAGCTTTTTGGTGCTGTGTTGGCAAAACACTGTTTTCCACAAAGTAACATTCTCAGTTGAGTAGACTTGGAATGGAGAATCGGAAGACCTTCTGTGCTACAAAAAGTAGTGGTGGTCAAATTCAGCTCTCTGTAGAATTGGTAAGGTCAGGACACCTAACTTTTTAAATGAGCTAAAAAATTATTGTTACATGATTGCGTGAGAAAAATAGGAACTAGGTCAACTGAAAAGACTCAATAAATTTCCAAAATAGCTTCTTCTTGCTCTTAATTTCAGTGAAAACCACTTTGAAAGATGCATTTAATAGATAGTTGTGACCATGGGTGCTATCAGGGCACAATATACTTAGCTCCCTGAGGTATTTCAGACAAGGAAATCGATATAATTTCTGTAATTTCTTTTAGTTACTTTATTCTATCAGACATATTAGTTTTGCCCTGAATAGATTTCACCTAATGGCTTGGTAAGCAGCTTCTAAAGTTAGATAAATTGATACATAGATAAGAATATATGGAAATTATTCTCCTGCCTCTGTCCCTAGTAAACCTCAGTGACCTGAGAAGACTCCACATTATTTTCTGTGAAGTAAACTGATTGCTCTCGTCCATGCCATGAAATGGGAGCATTTTAGATTATTAAAGCTGCTCATGGTTCAGTGCAATTTACATTGGAAATTATTTAACAGATTCTATTATGGCATCTTCTATCTCCAGGGCTTAGACTTTCAAAAATCTCTCTTTGCTTGTCTCTCTGTTTTCCAGTACTCATGTGAGTCTGCTTACATTTTGCTTCTATAAAACGCTATCAGAAAACTATGAGAAGAACCTAAAAAGAACTGAATACTTTGTTGCTAACACATTAATATAAATTATCAGTGTACTCTTGTAGAGGTTTTTAGGTCTCTTGTTTCATATTTTTTTGATGAGATGAGGTTCCCTGGAAGTAAATTTTATAACTGATTTTGTCCCATGTGGCTATAAGCTCCATGGACCAACAAAGCTGCAGAGTTCATTGAGGCAGCAGTTAGGAAGCAGCTTTAGAGGGACTCACCTCCTGAGGACAAACATGCATGCAAGAAAGCAAGAAAGAAGCAATCTTTCTGGATAATATGAATGAGAAGTAAAAGGTAAACACAAATCATCTTAGGAGAAGCTAGTAAGCGTTGCCTGAGGCAACTGGTAGGTTGCTTTAAAATAACTGCTTTAAAATGACTCTGTTCCTACACCAGCAAACAAAGGCTGAGATTAATGAAAAAACAAAGCAGCTTTCAGATAAGACTGCTCTTGAGACTTATGATGCTAGCTGACTGATGATAAAAAAATAAAAGCAATTTGATCCCATTAGCTGCTTCCCCTCCACATCTAAACATGGATGAAAAGTTCAGACTTCTATCGCAGAATCAGATTAAAGTTGTTGATCAGGAGCAAAGGACAGATGATGAAATCCCAAAGATGACATTGACTTCTCTGGAGACAATGAGAGGCACTTGGTAAACTTCACATTTGCAGTGACTTGAACAGGTACTCAAGGTCTGAATATAGGGAGGACATCAAGACAATATTCCTGAGGTTCCATTCATACCCTGAATGGAAGGGTGGAGTAAGGATGGATAGACTTGAACCGAAATAGAGGCACGGAAGAGAAGGTTGATGACTTTGTAATTCAGTAGCAGATGTGATTCATAACTTTTAATAATAATTTCTAGATTTAAAATTGTAGTTTATGTTATGCAAAATTACTAATAGTAATTTAGTAATACTAATATGTTCATTAGTTAATTAGTTTATTGATTTTAGAGATAGTTTATTTATTTCTCATGAGTGTGTTACTTAATCAATAAATGCTTTTGTCTCTTAGACAGTTACATCTAAAGCTCACAGTCTGAAGGGATAGTCTGAAGTTGGGGAACCCAGCTACCTGCCAGTTCTGAATCACATCTCAGCCTTTCAGTAACGAAGATAAATCATTTGGAATGACTGGAGATAAAAGATGAATCCCACAGAAGATAAAAGATGAACCATCCAGCACCAATTGAGGCACAAGGAAGACATTTACATCTCTTGACAGTGTTGGGTGCAGAACAACAGGATAAAAGACCTGTCCTAGAAATAATCAGGACATCAAGGTTATGAAATGACCTGAGAAAGGTCTTTTAGAGCATCACCAAACAAAGCTACATGAAGGAAAAATGCAGTAAACTGTGTTCCGTTCTCCTTTATTATGGCAGGAGTTTTTTCAAGTTCTGCACACTTGTCATGGAGAAAAGTCTAGAGAAGACTCATCAGATGACATATAATTTGAATGGAGAAAGCAGTCATCTTCAGACAGTGAGGTGACAGATAGACATAATTGCAATCTGGCCTAGCAAACCTAATGATAGACATGTGAAGCTCTAGAAGCCAGTTGAAATTCTGAAAGCTTGAAAGGAGAAAGGAAAAATCTTTCTAATAACAGAAGTGTACTAGCTTCTTTCCAGTAGATCTGAAAAAAAGAAAGAGGATGCAGGCTATTGAAGCACAAAACATGCTATAAGATAGGCTATGACAAAAAGAGAAAACAAAAGGGTCCTTTAGATCCTGATGATTCTTAAAAGAGTGTATAGGGCAAATATGCTAAGAGATTTGAGTATTGGATAGAATACTGGTAGTGTGTAGAGGGTGTAATCTGCTGAATTTGACCTGTGAATTGTCAACTCCTGGCACTCATACAAACACAGGTGAGTAAATATGCCTGAAGAGAAAGACGGTAAAGGAAACTTCTCAAAATATAGCATCCCAATGAAGAAGAAGTAACCCTCCTAATCATGATCATCCTTTTAGGGATCCTATGGAAAGGATCCCATCTGCAATAGACTGAATATCTAATATAAAAGTAATATATTCCAGAGTGCAGACTGAAAGGCAGAAGCTGAAAGTCAACACCAGAACTTGGCTCCATGCAAAAAACTGGTAAGTCATCCCTCAACCGGTGAGAAAACTGTTATGGAGGGAATGCAAGCTAAAAAGATTAAAACCTAACAGCTGCAACACAAGGTGAGATGTGGGAACATACTCCTGTACACTCTGTGTGGGGAAAATTAACTGGTTTAGGAGCCCTTATACTCTTGCCAGAAAACTAAATGGCCTCTTCACGGAAGTTCTTCCTACTCCTACCTTCATGCACTGGTGTTGAGTTACAAAAACCTTGGAAAAGTGTCAGAATTTCAAGAGATTAGAGGACTGTCAACATAATTCTCACATTAGTGAGAATTCTCACATTAGTTTGGCAAAAGGGATGACCCAGAGCTGCACATTGACATCAGTAATGGAAGAATAATGAAAATTGTGCAAAATAGTGGAAGTCTAAATTAAGGACTCTAACATAAAAGAATTAGAAGTTAAATATGTAATTTTAATGCCAATCAACATGCTTTCAAGAAATGCTTTGTAGACAAATCTTTTTCCTGTTGACAAGATTATTAGTCGTCTGTTTTTATTATAGATAATCATGTTGATAAATACATTTGATTTAATATCACATTCCATTTTGATTTAAAATCTTTCCTTGTATGAAATCATACAGTCTATACTGAGTCTATATTCCGTAGTTCACAAAATTCCGTAGTTCACCTATCATTCATTGATAGGTACCAAAATGAAAGCTGTGAGCGGGGAGATACCAGCGTGACATAGCAGCTGTGGCAGGACATAGTTGTTGTGGGATCAGGTAGTCATGACAGATATCTGATGTGACTTTCTGTCTTGACCTCGGACCTACCTCATCTCTACGGATTTACCCAGAAGTCACTGGGCTGTGGCTGACCCCAGTGCCATCACTGGACCTGCTCTTCTTGCTGGGATATGCCATAGGGCTGCTTTCTGGGTGGGTGAGGGCGCTGCCATGTCAGCTGTGTTGTCACCCCTGCCTCCCAACTTCCTGAACCCTACAGTGCAGCCAGCCCTACTGCTTCTTGACATGATGTACAAATTGTTGTTGTCTAATTTCTTTAGATATTTTCTCCTAACTTGGTGCTGCTCTGGAGATTAAAGTTCTCTCTTTTCTGAAATTATATAGACTCTATTTTCTCCTTTGCCTATGAAAATGTACAGGTATCATTTCTTTCAATGTGTAAACATTTCTTTCAATTCCACACCCTATCCAAGAAGAGAAAGACTGGGACTTGTTTGGATTTGCTTTTTTTTTCTGTTTAGTTTTGCATCTGTGATCAAAATCTATAGATGACCAAGAAATTGCAGATATGCTTGTTACTGTTGTCTTTTATACAGCTGCAATTAAGGGGATTTCTTGTGGGCTGAGAGAAGAACAAAAAGATAAAAGGAAAACATAAATAATGTCTAGACAAGAACAATATAAATGAATAATCATAACAGAAAAAACCCACAAAAACCAACCTAGCTGCAGGCAGTAAATTGTGTAAATTGTTTTAATGTAATGGATACAATCTATGGACTGCATCACAGGGAACACCTAGGTAGGCATAGAAAAAAATCAAGCAACTTTTCTCTGAATAAGGCTGGTTACTGATGTCCCTTGGTCTCCAAAATACAGCTACTGAGGTGGTCTCTGGCAGAGTAATAATGGCTAAAGCTCCTGCTGGAGGCAAACTGTGCTGCTTAATATTGTTATTCTCTCTCTCATGTCTTTGGAGACACCAATCAATGAGGATTACTTTGATACCGTAAGCTCAGTATTATTGTACATTAATACACTAATGGTACTGTATCTTTTCATGTCCTCAGGCAGCACTGGGGAGCTAGAGCTATATAGAAATAAATTAGAATTGAAATTTAGATGCAAAACTAAGCAGAAGGCAAAAACCTCCAAACAGAAGACAGAAGCAGCTAGCTACAAACAATAGACTCAGCAGAGGACAAGAAAACCACATACCTAACATTTAAAAGGATCTCAAAAGAGAAACATAGAGTTAAGACCACCAGTCCAATTACTTGATGTACTTCAAGGAGATATTAAGCAACCAAGGTGACAAGCTCAGTGGGAGACCCTGAATAGAATTCTATTTTATATTACTATTCCTTTTTTCCCCCCTCAAACCCACACTTTGGTTTTAGAGCACCAGAAAAGTAAATGAAAACAGAAAATATTATCTGGGATACTAAGATATTTATCCAGACCCTAGGAACAAAATTTTTCCTAAGTAATTTTACTGGTACTGCAGTATCTTCAGCAGGCTTTTATTATGTTGACAGGATAATTGCTCCACTAGTGGAGAACTGGAGCTACTAATGGCCCACTGTGTCCTGCACTCTTTGATAACTCTAACTCCAAAAAGCAGTATGGAAACTTCTGAGTTTAGGAATGAGAATTGTATTTGGCTCTACGTAGACACTACCTCTGATTGTACTGAGGGGCTCCAAACCAAGGGATCTAACCAAACCAAAACATGGTTAGTGTTTTACAAACTTAGGAAGTTCTGTCAGTAAGTCCAGTCTCAAAACAATGTTACAACTTCATGAAGCAAGTTGTATGAAGCATGAAATACGAACAGGATAAAGTCATGCAGTTGTATTGCAGTGGATCAGCAGGGCTGCTACATGCATGGAAACCATGCTGAGATCAGTATCTTTCAAAACCCAACAGAGATTTACTGGCTAGCATTTATTCCTGAGTATATTTTCATTATTTATTCCAAAGAGAGACACTGAATTATGCAGTCCTGATGCCTACACTTTTCTGTCTCATTTGTAAAAAAGAACCTGTCTTCCAGCAGTGCATATAACCCAGTTCTTCTTCATGGCACATATCAATAAGGAGACCTCAAGTACTGAGACTTGTTTGGAGCTACATATGAGCTGATTAGCTGGTCTGTTCACAATTATTGACTGGTCAAACTTCTGCTGCTGAACTGATGAGTTGTACTGCTCACTTTTTCTTCCCTACTTTATGTTGAGTTTTAAAAAACCTGCAGAATCTTTTTGTCTCTGAGATTTTTATGACACTTTCAAACATTATTGAAATTGGCCAATAGGCCAAAGAACCACTAAAGACACAAAGAAGTGAAAGAAAAGCAAGTACACAAATAGTGCACATGCATACTTAGTAATCCATCTTTCTAAAAACGTAGTACAGACTCTCAAAATGTAGATAATGGAAAGACTTAACAAAGCAGTGTTTAAAGTTTCCAGCTGATCATCAGCAAACCTGGCTTTCATTTTTTTCTCTGCAATACATTAGCTGTGTAAGTCATTCTCTGAGTCATTCATAAAAGAAGTATATTTCTCTGTTTCACAAAGCATTATGAGGAAAAACACATGCTGGCAACTTGGAGGCATTAATGTTGGTCACATATGTGTTGCATGATATGCTTTTCTATGACATATTTTTTAGGTCGTAGATTTTTACCTATTCAAATACTGACCTATCTAAGAGAGTTTAAATTAACTGTATATGTAGCAGTAGCCACAACCATGTAAATCTCCAGTAGCTATTCACCGAAAAAAACTGTGCTAACAAAATGGCATGCTGCTACTTGTACCTGAACTACTAACACACTCCTGGATAAACACATCATCAAAACAGACTGCACGCTGTTGTGCTGAAGTGCTTCCAATTGCTTTCCAGCTTTCAAAATTAGTAGCAGTAATTATGCCCCTAAAAGTCTCTTCTGAATGCACAAAATGCACAGTATACTCCTTGCCAAGTGGTTGCATATGACCCACAGCAAAGTGGACCCTAAATGCCTCCTAGGCAGCTGAACACTTCTGATCCATATGACCCATATGTACATAGCTGTAGTTGCTGCTAGTGGTATCACTAGTGGCAGCAGTTCACAGGCAAAAAGAAATTTGAAAGTCCCATTATTTAGCACTTATTCCAAAGATAATTTGTTCTGAATGAAAAAAAAAAACAAAACCCAAAACATTTCCTGAAGGAGAGCAAGGAAAACATACGTAGTGCTCTAAAATTTCCTGGTTTTAAGCCCCAAGAGAGAATGAACACTCCCTTATCTGTGTTAGTGCTTCTTCTAACCTGCTGTGGTTTTGATACATTAGTAATTTCTTTTGAAACAGAGACTCTGCAACTGAGCTTACCATTTATTATAAATCTCTAATATGTAAAGTTCTCAAATTTCAGTAGCAACTTGAAAAATATTATTCAAGTTTATCAGCTATCATTTTCCTCTTCTTCAATTAACCTCTTAGTGCTGCTCTGTTTTAATCTGGGGGAAAAAACAAGGAGGTTCTGAGATATTTCCCCATTAAACCCAAGAAGTTGAAGCTGTGAACCATCTCCACAGATGCACTGTCTATGACAGAAGGTTTATCAAGGGATACGCAGAAACCATCACCCCTTGTGAAGAGATTCCAACTGCCAGGAATAGGTCAGTGAAGAAAACACTAAGAGAAAAAACCACAAAACAGCAATCCCACCATAATGAAATATGATATTTATTCTAGTAAACAACACTGCCCTGATCAGCTGAGTTTCTGCAATGGTGAAGTAGCAAGCAACAGGAAGATTTGTTATAAATCAGTGCTGAAGTTGTGCTAGCATGCTTAGAAGCCAGTGTTTTTAATCCAAGGTAGTCAATTTAAGTGCTGTCTGCTGACTTAGCTAGTTTCTAGTTGTGAAGCTGATGTTTCAACAGCATTAATTGGGTCTTTGCTGTAAAATAGATTTTATGCAAATGATATTTAAGGTAATCCAGTTGGATGTTTACAATCTTCTTGCCCTTGAAAAAAAGTATTCTTAGGTGCTAGCGAAAGACAGAATTTATGGTATTAAGATAAAGTTATACATGAAAAAAAATATTTTATAATCTTTCCTAAGAATTATGCCATGTTACACTATAATAGGATGTAGAAAACTAAAAGTGGAAGTACTGTAACTTGATGTAACAGAGAGTGACAGGTAGAGGTCAGGTAGCATGTCGAACGCAAGTAAACTTCCCTAACACTTGTCATCACAGGTGTGAGAAAAATGATGTGTTCATTTATACCACATTAACATCTGTTGCCACAGTCCTTAGAAAAAACGAAATCAGTGTATGAAGCCAGGTGATTGTTTTTGACAATTTAGAAAGTATTTGTCAGCTTTAGTCATTGTCCTATACAGAGCATGAAATTTACAGAGCAGAAGTTGATGTATTCCATGCTACTGATTCTGGTCCTGGTATTTACTGCAAGAAGCAGAAAAACAAAGAATTGAAGCAACAGCAAACAAAGAAATAAAAAGGAATACTTATAAGGTATTTAAACCACAGGGAAACTGGGAGCCTGGAATTTTAATGACACCATTCACTTTTTGACGAGTATGTTGGTGATCTTCAGGGTCACAGAGTTATCTCTCTTGTCTTCCTACTTATATTCTTAAGCTCTGGGGTTTACAACTTACATTTTAGGACCTGCTCTGCCCTGTATATGAATCACTTTTAGCTATTCTTAGAATAACTCCAGATAAAATACCCATTAGATGACAAAGT
Source organism: Scolopax mira (assembly GCA_004320125.1). NCBI lineage: Eukaryota > Metazoa > Chordata > Aves > Charadriiformes > Scolopacidae > Scolopax > Scolopax mira. Next base: position 15,284 of record BJBW01009913.1, read on the forward strand.
TATATATAACAGCACCAGTGGAATTGAAGGCCATTTAGAGCTGGAACAGATACTGATTTCACTCCAGAAGAGTGGGGGCCTCATTTTTGTTTCTGTGCCCTTGCCAGTGTAGTCAGACCTTATCAGTGAGAGATGATAAAATAATGGAAGGGAAAAAAAGAGGGATGGGGATGGGGAGGTGAAAAGAAACAGCTGACCATGGTTAAACTAAATATGTTGGCTCAACAGATTTCTGAAAGTTGCTCAAAACATTTTGTTTTATCTCAGCGTGGCTACCCCTTCAGAGCCCTTTGTGAAAAATTGGTGGTCATTCATCTAGAAACATTTCTAGAACTTGACTCAGAAGTGTTAGCATTGAATATATCTAAACAAATGGGGTGGCTGTGTGAAAGGAGAGAGGATCATGGTTTTCTTCTGCTGTAGGATACTTTGTGATGTGATAACGAGGTGCTCTTTTTGTAAGATGCCATAGTACCATGTAGGTATGAGGATTTCACACACGAGCAAATTTCAAAGAACTGTTTTCAGTATTCCAGGAAATTAATTGATAGAACAAGGCTTTTTACTCAGTGTGCATTCTCTGCTCCCACACCATAGACCTCTAATGTAATTTACCAGTGAATTAAGCATAAGATGTGATTTATTCCACCAACCTAATATTTCATGTTAGTCAGTGGGGTGACTGCTTTTATGGCTTAGCTTTATAATGCCATTATAGTTGAGTACCCTTCTGCCTTAGCAGTATGCTTAAGGGGGTCTGTCTTTGATTCATGCATGTAGCTTTTATTAACTTCAAGGACCAAATTCTTCCTTGGCGCAAGCTCCCCATTTTCTGTAGAGTTAAAGCAGGGTTCTTTGGCTCTTATGAATAAGCTTTTGCTGTCAGCTTTTACAGAAAAAAAATGTTCTAAGGGGACATGAATTTGCACAATCCCTGCTCACAATATATATTAGTGAAAAGGGAGGGTGGATTAGCCCCTTTCTATTTCAGGATGTCATGTTTTAAAACAAAAGTTTTGACTTTTATATCAATGCATGCAAGCTATATTGAATTGTATTGTATGATATCATCACTACGTGAACTGACTTTTGATCTCCATTTAACTGATTTCATGAAGGAAACACACAATTAGATCAACGCACAAGAGAAAGAATATTCAGTACCCATGACCTACTCTCACTGTGGTCAGTGCAAAGGGATTTTCTCAGTTTTTCTTCTGTTTTAATTAGAGTCTATAGAATTGGGGATTACCTGTACTGTAGTTGATCTTTTCCTGCAAATGACTCCATGTTGTTTTTAAGAGGAAGGAATGGCACTGGCTCTTTTTTTTTTTTTTTCCTATTTACAAATCCACTCAGATTTATTTTTGCTACCATTATAGGCTACACCTAGACAGTCTGAAGCTTTTTCTGATCTCTCATGCACTGTGATACTTTACATCATTAGGTAGAAGTAATACATTTTGTAGATTGCTGAAATATTTTTATGGTACTGAACATGACTTTAGCATGCTTTGACATTCAAGAAGGATGGAAAGTTTCCACACTGTCCATGCTCCAGTCATTTTTTTAATCATTACTGCAGCCCTATCTTCTTTTATGTGTGTTATGGTTTACTTTGTAAAAGTTATCTAGAGTATACTGGAATTGGATGAAAAATAACAGTGTGCTAGTCATGAATTTCCCACAGATCAGAACCTATCTATCTGAAGCATTTTGGAATACCAATTTCAGGGTGATATTTTGCTATTGAATCTAAAAGGACTAAAGCACTTACTTATGCAGTCTGATATGACACAGTAAAAGAGGAGGCCACTTAATGTTTACAAAAATCATTATTTATGTTTATATAACTGCAAACAAATTATTGGGCCTTGGGAATTGTGGGGAAAAAGAAAGCTATATTTTGCAAAATACTTTCTCCAGTTCAGATGCAGCTGTGAAGACATCAAGGTCTCAGACAGGCTAACATCCTAATGCCTTTTTAAGAATCAAATGGTGAGAGTTTGATCTTCATAAAAAAAAAAAAAAACGAAACGGGTATAAGAGACCAGATGAAATCTGGAGGGATTTTTTTTTTTTAATTTCATCATCTATGTTCTTTAGGAAGTCAGAATTGTTTATGACAACCTTTCCTATTGGCATTACACTAAGGAAATAATTAATTAAAAATTAACAAAGGGAAAATTTTTTTTCTTTTAAAGTTGTAGGAGGAGGAGCAAATTTAAATTGGAACCTGTGGCATAGCTTCTATGAAACTTCACAGCACTATTTTACAGGATCACTTAACACAGACCAGAGAGGTGGACCCAGGTGAACCTCATGAGGTTCAACAAGAGCAAGTGCAGGGTTCTGCACCTGGGTCAGAACAATCCTCACCATCAATACAGACTAGGGAATGAGGTATTAGAAAGCAGCCCTGAGGAAAAGGACTTGGAGCTGCTGATAAATGAGAAGCTGGACATGAGCAGGCAGTGGTCACTTGCAGCCCAGAAGGCCAATTACATCTTGGGATGCATCAAAAGAAGTGTTGCCAGCAGATCCAGAGAAATGATTCTCCCACTTTACTCTGCTCTGATGAGACCTCACCTGGAGCACTGTGTGCAGGTCTGGAGGGAGCTGGGGTTGTTCATCCTGGAGAAGAGGAGGCTCCAGGGAGATTTAATAGTGGCCTTCCAGTACCTGAGGGGGGGCCTACAGGAAGGTTGGGCTGAATCTGTTTACAAAGGCATGCAGTGGCAGGATGAGGGGAAATGGCTTTAAGCTGGAGAAAAGCAGATTTAGGTTGGATATTTGGAATAAGTTCTTTCCAATGAGGGTAGTGGAGCACTGGAACAGGTTGCCCAGGGAGGTGGTTGAGGCCCCTTCCCTGGAGACATTCAAGGGGAGGCTCGACGAGGCCCTGGGCAACCTGGTCTAGTTGGGGGTGTCCCTGATGAAGGTTGGACTAGATGATCTTTGGAGGTCCCTTACAGCCCAGAGCATTCTATGATTCTCATTGTGCAAAGAGGTTCTTATGAAAATGTAAAAATTAAGCTTTAAAAGTATCAGTTAAATGAAAGAGATTAGGAAAAAAACCTAATAGATAGAAAGAACAAAAGAAGTAGGAAAAGTGATAGGAAAGAAGTAAAAAAGGAAGATATGAAGAGTGAAATGGAGAAAAAAAAAGAGGGAAGGAGAGAAATTTTTAAACAGGGAATGTAAAAACAAGAACAAAAATAAAAGAGAGAAAAAGCAAAGACTGGGATATAAGCAAAAAAAAAGTAGAAGTTGGAGAGGTTTTGTCTCATGCTTCCTTATACAGTATGTGGGAAAACTGCTCTACAGGCATAGACCAGTCTTACCCAGTTGCTATTTCCAAACATTTACTGTTGTGTCCAAGAATGAAGGCATGGGTCTTTACCTCCCACTGTTCTGACAAAGATGGCAAGGATGGCTAAAATTGGCATAGGAAGGGGAGTAGTCCTGGCAAGGTAGGAAGAGGAATATGTACAAAAAAGCTTGAAGTGGGACAGAAAGGCCATAGTCTGGCACTGCAAATGCACAGTGATGCACTGTTTTTCCCTAAGAGAAGGAAGAGTGTATAATGCATCTTTTTAGACATAGACAATGGTCAAAAGCAAGACTGGAGGGAATGCTACAGGGAATTAAATAACGAATGTCAAGAGTAAAGGGAAAAGCAAAGACAAAACATTAGGCACACCAATACTTTTCATTTACAGAAATTCAGATGAGAATAATAAAATGTCAGACAGGAGAATAACTTGTTATGTTTTCCTTAAAAGGATAAACTTATGTGAATGTTTAAATAGAAGCCTTGAGAAGCTATTTCTTTTCTTCCTTTTCCCCCCTTTTTACTGCATATTTTATTGTAAGAAATGACTGTAGGGCTTTTAAATATACATATAAACTGCACAACATAACTTCAAATGGCCTCTGAAATCAGTGAGGAATTGTACAGTATGTTGTCATTTTCTTTTATTTCTCTCATTTTCCAGCTTCACTGGATTTTAACAAGAGTCTTAAATACAAGTATACCAAAACAGAGCTGCATGGATATCAGACTCACCTCACTTAAAACTTTCAACTAAATAAAATAAAAATTTATATTTCATTTGCAAATTAATACCTTGGCTTGCCATATGTGTTCTTTACTAGAAGTCAGTCTTAAGTCTCTCCAGGGATTGCTGGAGGGAGGGAGTGAGGGGGAAGTGCCCTAATATGGGGCAAGAATAGCCTACATGCTTTGATATTAGGTAAATGAAAAATAGCATGCTATTTTCTGAATACTGAGTACAACATTGCATTGCTTTGCATCCCTGCAGGAATTTTGCATGATGTCATTAGCAGCTTCAGGTCCTCAACCTTTAGTTCTCAAATCTCTACCTCTCTGCTTCTCCAGAACCAGAAGACTGGTATTTCCTTGCAAGAACTGCATGTTAGCTAAGATATGACACCACTGTGAGGAAAATAGGGCCACAGTGGCATTTGCTCTAAAATGTCTCCTCTACTGGTACTGATTTGGGAGGCTGGTCATGTAAATCATGAGTGTATGTCTGGAGATGGCATTTATATACTAGCCTTCTTACGTGCTGGAGAAAGGATTTGGCATGTAGAAACATAACCCAGAGGTACAGGTGCTTGGTGTTGGGTGGTGAATCCAGAGAAATCTCCAGCATCCCAGTTCCAATTGAGCTCAGTGGAAATTTCAAGTATGCATGAGGTGTTGACCAGAAGAGGAAAGTGTGATCTTAGTTTTCTTGCACAGTAATTGTCACATCAGTGGTTTTAGATCACCTTCATCTATTTCACCTTGCTTCTATGACAGCATAGGTATTTACTTGCTCTGACATCAGCAGAGCTTATGTCAGAGCTAACTAAACTTAGTTTAGTTTTATTAAACAGATTTTCTGTCTAAAATCAGAAACTTTCAGTGGAAGTTATAGTTCTTGCTATAATGAAATTACTTCCAGTGACATTTTACCTGAAAGGGGATTTGAGTTTAAGAGGATTGCATGATAATCAAGAGAAAATATCATCTCCCCAGATTAGCTTTGTCTTATGAATGCTAAAAGGGCTGGACTGTGGTATTTGAAAAGTCAGGTACGGTCAACATTTAGATGATTTGTTTCTGTGTTTCCATTCTGAATCTATACACAGTTTCAAAAATTGTTTGGACTTTTTGTTTTGTACCTCAGCATTGGCATCTGCTCAACTTGGTGTTGAGATTGGGCTGCTGCTGCATGGAACACTGTGCAAAGTCATTTTTTAAAGGAGGCCAAGAAAATCAAGTGTCCAATTTTTGTTGACCCTCTGTTAGAGATGGGTCCTGATCCCTCAGAGAAAACTCAGCCTGACTGTGAAAGTCCCAATGAGCAAATATCCCATTTCAAGGAAGGTTGCTCAACTCATCCACATTGCTTGAATTCTGTGTTAATCTTTTTTTTTCTCCTGAACAGCATCTTCCTTAAGCTCATGCAGAGGTGCCTGTCTGAATCAGGGACTGAAGGACAAGATGAGTAAAGCTCTCACACAGGTAGGAGTGCACAAGAGGACAGGTGAACAAAAACAACAGGCAAGGTTGGCTGCAAAACAGATGATGCAGAGCGGTGACCAACTTGCCACTTGCTTTGCCCATATCAGGTGGCAGTTTTAAGCACACATCCGGCAGAGGCACATAAATATTGCAGAAATAAGCCTCCCATCAGGGACATTACTCTTCCACATCAAGCTCTGCTCTGCAGGGCTGTGCTGGACGTGGTACATACACCTTTATCTGCCCGGGCAGGCAAACAAGCGAACTAGTATTTCCCTAATCAGTCACAGTAGATGAACTCTGGTTAATGGACATGAGGATGTCAGGTAATCTGGAGCCAGTGCTGGGATGGATTCCATGTGCTTCCCACACCCCCGATACCTGCCATTAATGTCAATGTGAGATGCCAGCTGTGCAAAGCACGGTATCTAAGGAATACCTGTGCACAGGTCCCTATGCTAGACCCCTAAGACTGTTCTGGAGACTTGACTGATGTTGCAGGTCCTCTCCTACTATTGCAGGCTAGTATCAGTGTTCTTTGGCAGCCCTACCATGTTAGATAGTGACGTAGCTATGTTGCCAAATTGGAAGGATTTGCAAACGGTGTAAACTTTTATTCAGAAACCAGGAAATTTCTGAGTAAAACACAGATAGCAGTGCCACCTGCTCTTGACACTTTATAAAGTGAGTGGGAATATTTACATATTGACAGCTCTGGTTAGATCCATTCCTCACACTTCTTGTGGGAAAAAGATATCCAAGCAGATTTGCTGCAAAAAATGTAATTGTCACTGGTGAAGATAAAAAACAAAACAGACATGAAAAGGTATCTGGGTCATGAGAGTGCAAAGCATAATTGGTATAATTAATTTTGTTTTGTTTTGTTTTGTTTTAGTTTTTATTTGTGCACATTATGAACTTCAGATCGCCAGGTGATTACATGTTTCTTGGATTGACTGGACAGTGGGAGAGTGCAATTGCCATCCTATAAATTGCTCTTCGGGATCTATATTTCAGTACATAGATGTCAAAATATAGCTACACATGTAGACAGGGGCCAATAGTTTGAAAAATTTTCTTTTAAAAAAAAATATATCTTTTATCTCTAATTGTCTCTAAACCAACTAATGCACATTAAATTGATCATTAGCATCTTCAGAAACAAAAAATATTTTTATATTTAATCAGTATTTGTCAAGATACGTGACTCGATTTCAAAACTGAGGTGCAAACAAACTCCCTATTTATGCAGTTTTATGTGGTCCTTCATGAACTGCACATGCAACTATCCAGTTGGATATTTGTATTTGTTTCTTAGGAATATACCGATATATGTATTAAGGCTCTGGAGACGCCTTATAGCAGCCTTCCAGTATTTGAAGGGAGCCTATAGGAGAGCCAGAGAGAGACTCTTTGTCAGGGAGTCAGTAGCAATAGGACAAGACATAATGGCTTTAAATTGAAAGAGGGGAGATTTAGAATAGATACTAGAAAGAAATTCTTTACTGTGAGGGTGGTGAGACACTGGAACAGGTTGCCCAGAGAAGTTGTCAATGCCCCATCCTTGGAAGTGTTCAAGGCCAGGCTGGATGGGGCTTTGAACAACCTGGTCCAGTGGGAGGTGTCCCTGCCTGTGGCAGGGGGTTGGAACTCGATGACCTTTATTTTCCCTTCCAGCTCAACCATTCTATGATTCTATGTACAGAACTTCACTTATTTCTTTGAAAATTCAAAGACCAAAAGATGATACAGTACATGTAGATACTGTAGCTGTGATTCATTTGGCTGTGATAAATCTTGATGTCTGTTGCTATGGGACAAGTTTATGAATCACACAGCATAAAGGATCTTGTACAGGAAAATTCTTTTTTGTTTCTCCTCGTAAAGGAATTTTGCCTATATATAGCTGTAAAGTAATACAGACTGAAAAGTATGCATTCACAATGACTAGAAAACAAAGTGAAAAACATAGGTTGTGAAAAAAGTTACTGGTATCTAATTTATTAGTTGTAATATGAACCAAAGAATGAGGAAAGAGATTATTATCTTGTCTAAGGAAAAACATGAAATCTCTTTACTACATATGAGACGTTCCAACCATAACTGGGGACTGCACAAGATGGGTAAAAAAAGGGGAAAAGTAAACAGCATTGATAGAAGTAAACAGCATTGATAGACAAAACACTGGTGGGCAATGTGGGCAATGTGTTTAAGGACTGAAATTTCTTCCAGGACTATATCACCCTGGTGATAACCTGGTGACTGTAGATAAGCTGATGCTTAAGTAAAGTGATATCTTGTCAATTCAAAATGAAAAATAAATAAATAGAATGTTCCTGATATTTTTATTTCTAAAATAAAATTATGGACAAAACAAGAATTTATTTATGACAGAGAATATATGACCTTGAAGGATGAGACTGTGGGAGTTGTGGTGTAAGGTTTTTCTTTGTCATAGAATATAATAATGCTCTCAAACTCTTGACTTTCTCCTGATAGCTTTTTTCTAAAGCCCCAGAGTGTTGAGACTCACTGGTTGAAAAAACAATGGTAGATATAAATGTTAAATAACAATAACCAAAACCAAGATGACTTTGTTTTCTATTGACTTATGTATATTTACTAAGTCAAGCAGTGACCTTAATACAGAGAACTACATTTTAAGTTAACCTTGATTGTTAGTTGGATGTAGAGTTATGCTGAGTAGATATCAGTGGGTGAGTAAATTCCTGAGAATGTTTAAGAACAGTTTACTTTCCTGGAAAGAGATTCTTTTCCAGTATCACTATCTGGATTTCAATCACTATTACATCTTGAAGTGCAAACTTATAAATAAGATCACCTGAGTGTTAAATCTCTCAAACCTTTACAAGTGATGCTCAAAAAGCATGCTACAGTGATGGCATGCTTTCTTTTTTTTTTTTTTAATACCTAATTTAAAAGCTGTTTCCAAGAGACTGGATGGTAAATAGGAAATATATTAAGTAAAGACTAGGATAAACCTGATCTAATTAAGTTCCCTTGTCTCCTATCATTGAAAGTCACAGAAATCATTGTCTGAGATGTAGTATCAAAAGCCAACAAGCAATGTAGAAATGGGTAATAAGGTGATGGATCAGAGATCTGTATCTAACTGTTCTGGAGAATTAGGGAGCCTGACCTAGAAGATTTTTGTGTAGTAGGGAACATATTGTACCAAATATCAAGTGGATGTTCTGCATTACTATAACGACATGATGTCAAAGAAAAAAACCACTTGCTTCCACCATAATTATTGTATCTGTGCTGCTGAGAACTGGTTTGTTGCCAGTCATAACAGGCTTCAGTCCCATAGCTGTCTGTCTGGTCACCATTTTTATTGGACTACAAAGAATTTGAAGCGACAGACGTTCTTCTCAGATTACATTTGAAGGTTTGCTCCCATGATATTATCTATTGTAAAAAAAAAAAATAGAAAGAAAAGAATTAATGGATAAATATGTCACATAGAAAATGTAAGAACCCTGCCACACCATTGCATCTGTTCAAGAATTTTGGAAATACTTTAGAAATAATAATGGACTATATAAATGGTTTGGAAACCAGTTCCAAAACTGAGTTGATAGAGGACTGCAAGTAGGATTAAGGACTCAAGGTCAACTGGATACTAAGTCTAAATTTCATTAGGAAAATTTAGGGGTTTCAGTGGGTTTTTTTAAATTCTAAGAAGTATCATTGACCATCTGAGAATTCCAATCCCAAAAGAAGAAATCTTTTATGAAAAATAGTTTATACTACAGCATTTCGTATAAAATATAGTTGGAAAAAGTTATGAATATAGACATGACAATTTACTGGTTTCAGATGAACAGAATTTTGTAGTTTGTTTCAGAAGGATTTTATTCAAATTTATTTCTGAAATTAATGTTGCGATTGTAAAACAACAAAACTTCCAAGAGAGTTCATTTTTAAGTATAACAGAATCACATTCCCAGATGTGAACAATGGATATTATAGCTATTTCTTTATACTGCAACTATTTGGCACAAACGTGAATTTGTCACTGATGTTGTTTACTGAATCATTACAATTTTTGTCATGAGACAGAGGTATAACTTTTTCTGCCTCATCTGTTCTGTGAAGGGTAATATAAATGGTACTACTCTGACCTTTTTAGTATTCTGTAATTTGATTCACTTGCCATTCCTATCCTCTTCTGTTTGTAACCTCAGCAACCTGTGACTAGAATGGACACTCAGTCAAAACACAGAATACTGAAAAGGTCACAGAAGTAGAATTTACTGCATCTGCTTCTCAGGACACACTGAGCAGTAAAGTAGTGATACCTGGTTCTGGTCATTTACTTCCAGGAGGACTGAAGAAGCAATCTCATGTCTTCTTGACAACACCTTTGACAGGAAAAGTTCTGCTTGTACCCATATTCATACTATAATGGTGAATAGAAATTAAACTAGGACACGTTTTTAATTTCTTTCTGTTTAAGACAGAAATAAATTCAATAAAGCATATTTTCAAAGTTTACTGGCCTTTAAAAGTTTTCTTCTTCACTTTAGTTGAGTAGAAAAGTAAATGAGGTGGGAAAAAAAATAATTGGGCAGTTAATGTAAAGTGTAGTGTGCAAAGAATTCTTACTAAAGGTTTTCAATCTCATGAGTTCATGTTTGTAATGCCTTGTCTTATAGTCTTATGTTTTGTGATTATGTACAAAACATATTTCTCTGAAGGAATACAAAGTTCGTGGCCTTTTATAGCATTTTCCCATGTGAGCATGAATCATTTATTTTCTTCAGTTTAATCCCTTTCTCCCCCCAAAAACATGGTGTTGACTAAATTAAGGTGTTTAGCTCTACAGAAATGTGAGCAGGGAAAAAATAGGCCTAAGAAATTTGCCTAATGAATTAACTGCGACTAAGTCAATACTTGAGTCAAAGATTATCCAATTTTGTATGGCAAACCTGTAGATACTATAACACTCTTTCATTATCTGTGAAAAATATGATAGTATATTAGGTCTGAATTTGCAGATTGTGCATCAGGTATTTTGCTTATTTTGATTTTAGAAATAAAACAGTGAGTGTAGATGTTGTTTGGATATAATTTTAAATGAGTCAGCTGTGATGTAGTGAATAAGAATTAGATGCTCAATATATTATCTGAATATGGATGTAGAATTGCTTGGAAACACAATAAGGAGGTAATGTAATGGTATTTTTAATGAGTGGCTCCTTTGGAGTCTTTCTCAGTGCAACAACCCAGTCTGTGTCTACAACAGCTGTCAGCACTTCTCTGGTTTCTGCAGTGCATTTGCTTGTCCTTATCCTCTGGTCATCCAGACTTCTTAGAGCACAACACAGCATCCTCCCAGCCTCTGCATTTATATTTCCTTCCACAAGAAGTACGTGGAAGAAGGGTTTCCAGTGAGGTCTCATTCCCACACCAGGTGGGATGTGACCAGGAAACCTGCTGAGACCAGCAGGACGTGGAGGTAACTCCTGGGTAGAGGTAAGAACTAGCTTGATCATTTAACTTTGTTACTTGATGAAATCTTGAAAAAACTTTGAAAATATTCCAAAACTCAGAGATTTTTGGAGTTGATAGGAGTCTTTCCCTTCAGTTCAGCAATATTGGAGCGGGTATCAGGGCGATGACAGTTGCTTTCATTTACTGAGATTACTCACAATATCAGTTGCAACTGCAAGAAAACTTACTTGACAGGACATATGTGACCCTATTACTGTCTCTCCCAAATATCAAGCATGGCAGCCTACTAACTCAGCTTTCAACCTGTCAGGCAAGTAAGAATAATAGCTGTGTCCTCTGTCTAATTTCGATTTATGCTAAATTGATTATTTACTGGCTTGAAGTCACACGTGTTATTTTTAAATCTTTGAAGAACCCTCATTTGACATACTAGATCTAATTGCTTGTATGTAAATAGAAGCACGAATAAAACAATATTTCTGGATGTATATGTATAAAGGAAAAAGGATGACTATATCTAAACAGTAAACTTGCTAGTAATATTTAATTAACTTTTTAAGATGATAGTCTTTGTCTGAATTGCAGTCCATCTGTTCCTCTGCCAGTCAATATCCTTTCAGGACCTTTTGAATTTAGGGTTAAATCACAATGTAATTTAAGACAGGTGTCAAGCAAATTAAAAGTTGAGTAAAAATCAGTAAAAATTAATATCTTCCTTGACAGAAGACACAACATCTATCTCTGCAAGTCTTGCTGAACGTGTACCAAGCAGCTGGTAAACACATAGCTTAGGAAGAGACAAAGCACGTCACAGGAGAATGATTTGATAGATCCATGAAAAGCATATAACTTCTTTTTGAGAGAGTCTTTGCTCTTTCATAGCTTTTGATATTGCAAATAGGTGTACGCTGTACAATATTAATAAAAAACCCCATCAAGTTTCCTTAATTGTACTATTTGGAGAACAACCTTTTTACTCCACGCACCATATCTGACTTTTTTTGGTAGCAGAACATGACAACGTGTGTCATAAATAACCATTGCTATTTGCTTCTCACATTGTTCCATAGGTATTGGCTCCTAGTCACTGTTGGGGATCAGCTCTTGCTCTGACCCATGTTTTGTATGTCCTTATCTTCCCTTGAGTTTGAAGAAGCAGGAGGAAGCGGGAACAGAACAGAGAATTTGACCCTTTAGGCTAAATGTACAGGATAAAACCAAATGGATATGTTAAAGAGCTAAGAAAGTGAATAGTTCTGGAACATTGGAACTTGATTGTCCATATTGTTAAACTGTTGGAAAAATCACTTGCATGGTTGGTGTAATATGCATGGTTACTCGCATGGTTAGACTCACATGGTCAGACTTTTAGACTCATGGTTGGTTTTCATGGGCAGGAACAATGCTACTCTTCCTATTCTAGTATTATTATTAATTCGAAGAATTTGTAGCAAAATAAAACAAAAAAGCCTATTATGAACTTTTATCTTATAAATTGTTTGGTTTTTATGTCCTTATGTCTGCAGAATCATTCCTATTTACTTCTGTGGAGTCAAACTCAGCTGAAAGGTGAATTTACAATAGCTGGAGGTTAAAGACAACATTTTCAAACTTGAATGTCTAAATGCAAGCACCAAAGTCCCTAACAGAAAGTTACAGCAGTGGCCAGAATTACTTCATTGACATTTACGTTTAAATATTTTTCTCTGGGTGGCTTGTTCAAAGTGACACCACTGATCTGAAATATCGCTGAAAAACCTTGATTTTTTTGTCATTTTATAGAAACTGCATTGTATCGTTGCACAGTCAAATTCTGAAAGTTTTTACGTACTTGTAAAAGTCTACACTTTCATCACACCACTGAAAGCATGGCCACTGACATGAAAGCAAACCAAATAACTCCACTGCATTAATAATGGGAGGCAATAATTAGGATTGATGCTTCATTCTAATTATAGCTAGCAGTTTGCATCTAAAAGGAAGTTAGAACAGAAATATGATCTCTGAGTTAGATTTACAGAAGGAATTGATTAGCAACTGACAATGGAAAGTGCTCATTCTCTACTCTATGGATACTCCTAACAAAATGTCAATTATAATTGATCGCCTAGGCAGTGTATACCACTGCTGTTAAAACAGAACGAGCTACTTGTTTTGCCTACAGCTAAGAATTCTGACATTCTGACAATCCTGTATATACTTGCCTAAAAGAAAATTTGTAGGGGTTTTACATTTCACAAGTATTTTATTATGTTCTCACTTTCTTAGTAAAATATACTTTCATCAGTTTTATGATGAACAAATTATCTGAAAGGCACTGTTCATTATGAAAGGTGTTATTGATTTATAGTGATACAGAATAAAGACCACCATTGTTAAATTAGTTGTGGTTGCCTGGAAGAGACTTCAGTCTCTAAAACTAGAAAAAGGAACAGGATTTTTTTTTTTCTGTACTACATTAACAATGAATTTTAAAGGTAGTATTTCAATGCAAAACAATATGGTTTTGTCTTATTGTCATTAATGGGCATCATGGTGTCAACATAATTTTCAGGTAGACTATGGGAATTATATCCTTAAACCTCTCCCTTATCATTATTTTCATATTACTTTTTGTTTTGGCCTATCAGCAAAATTGCACTTTGCACTCTAAAGAACATTTTAAATATTCTAAATGCCACAAAATCAATCACATTTTCACTATAAAATAAATAAAAATAAATATAAATATATTTCTTAGAAAAACTCCAATAGATTTGTACTCTTGAATCATTACAGTCTGAGGTTCTCTTGTACCCATCTGGCATTTGGATAAACACTTGCAGGAAAGGAGGTATTACACCCCAAACCAACACAATATCAAAAAAAAATCATTAAGTCAATTTCCAAGCCAGATTTTGACATTAATTAGATTCTGAGCACACTGTAACTATTGTTTATCCATTATTTTGTTTTAGATATAACTTCCAATTTCTTTGTAATTTAAAAAATACAATAATGATTTTCAGCTGGTATCAATCATCATAGTTTTATTGACTTAAATTGATTTACACCTGATTTATTCTTCCTGGAGACCCAATCCATTGCCTCTGCAACTGCTATCACTCTTTGATACACATTCACTCTCCACAGATGACACAGGTAAAGGACCACATGAACTCATTTTTCATTACGTTCACTATCACAGAATCACCTAGGTTGAAAGGGACCTTTTAAGATCATCTAGTCCAACCAATGAAAAAAAAAACCAAACACAAACAAAACAAACAAAAAACCACACACAAACACAAAAAACAAACGAACAAAAACCCCCACACAAACCCCACATCACACCCAAAACACCACCAATGCACTACTAATCCATATCCCAATCCACTACTAATCCATATCAACTCCTTTTGAATACCTCCAGGGATGGTGCCTCAACCACCTCCCTGGGCAGCCCATTCAGTAAAGAAATATTTCCTAATATCCAACCTGAACGTCCCCTGGTGCAACTTGAAGCCATTACCCCTTGTCCTATCATCTGTGACTTGAGAGAAGAGACTGACCCCCACCTCTCTACAACCTCCTCTCAGGTAGGTAGCGATAAGGTCTCCCCTCAGTCTCCTCTTCCCCAGACTGAACAACCCCAGCTCCCTCAGCCTCTCCTCATAAGACTTATGCTCCAGATCCCTCACCAGCTTTGTTGCCCTTCTCTGGACCTGCTCCAGCACCTCAATGTCTTTCTTGTGGTAAGGGGCCCAGAACTGGATACACAGTACTTGAGTTGGGATCTCACCAGTGCTGACTACAGGGGGACAATCACTACTCAGGTCCTACTCACCACATTGGTCCTGATACAGGCCAGGATGCTGTTGGCCTTCTTGGCCACCTGGGCACACTGCTGGCTCATGTTCAGTCGACAGTCGACCAACACCCCCAGGTCCTTTTCTGCCAGGCAGCTCCAGCCATTCTGCCCCAAGCCTGTATTGCTGCCTGGGGTGGTTGTGGCCCAAGTGCAAGACCCAGTGCTTGGCCTTATTGAACCTCATCCTGTTGGTCTCAGCCCATTGACTCAGCCTGTCCAGATCCCTCTGATTACTAGGCAAATTATTTGTCATAACTCAGTTCACCTCATCTTTAGTTATGGACTAGCTGGAAAAACAAAAAAATTGTTGAGCTCAGACTTCTGATCTTATACCTTCTTCAAAAAGACAAAAGCAAATATTGCACTTATGGCTGGCATGTGTGCACCAAAACCAGCTGATGGTGGAAGGATGCTTCACAACTCACCAGATCTGATGGCTCTAAAGGAATGGAGTACAAAAATAGTGAGACAATCTCTGCAAGGATACCCTATTAAATACATGGAAAAAAGTATGAGGATGGCAAGGGAACAGAAGGAAGAGATAGGAAAAGAAGTCTGAAATAAGAAATAGACTCTGAAAAAGAGGTACGGAGAAGGATCAAACTAAAATCCCAGATCATAATCTTTGCAAAACTTGAAGCGTTTTTACAATCTATATTCTGGAACCTGAAAATAGTTCACACGTATAAGGTGAATAAAAAAAATAAAAGCCAGACCTGAAATTCATAAATAAACATGAGAAAACTAGCCAGACTTTTCAGTGGACCAGCTTACCTGGACCAAATCAAACCTTTACGACTTGTAAATACTGACAAGTGTCACTTCAGATATTATTTAATTATTCCTTAAATATAAAAGACAGGTTGGTTTGCAGTTAAACTTTTTCTCCTTTGCTTTTCCAATGCTGAAAGTAATTGAAAACAGAAGACATGCTTCTTGATGTAGCCTAACTTTTTAGGAACAGAAAGTATAAGTGTTAGTTATATACCTGACACTATGCTTCAAGTTTGCATTTGTTTGCACCCATATACCTTCACACAAAGACAGGTAAAAAACAAAAGTATGAACACTTACAGACATATAAAATACATGTTCTATTTATCCTAGAGCACCTATTAAGTGGTACCACATGCAAGACAACCCAAGTAAAAATCCACATAAAGATGGCACCAGTTCTTCTCCTGTCCAAGGAATGTAGAAGAAACTCATAATGTACTTTTTTTGAAACCAAATGGTGTCACAAATGACATTAGAAAAACTCTACCCAAAGTGAAGTTCTATAGGGAAGAGGAACACATAGGATTGCAAAGCCTGAAGGATGTGTACACACTTCAGAGAGGGCACATATTCAGAACAGATTTTTACTATCTTTGCTACTGCTTTAAGTCCATATTATTTTGGTATTTACATTTAAAAGGAGACAGAAATATCTTTGGAGATGACTAAGCAGTTTCTTGATTTCTATTAAGCAATAAAAAGCAGTCCTGCCAATTTATTAATATTTAAGTTTCTACAACTTAATATGAACTTGGTTCCAAGAACTACATAGGTCTCCTTAAAGTATGTGTAGCAAGAAGTCAACACTGTGCCAGCTGGCAGATTAAACAAGCCATTAAAGTAGGCTCCTACTGAATTTAAAGGATTGTTTTTCATCTTTTCCCTCTCTACTCCTCTACATCCAGATGTATTATTTAGGGAATATTTTCCAGTCCCAGTAAGAAAAGTAAAAGAAATGCCCTTGGCACTTAATGAGTTTTTCCCCCCGATGTGGTCTCCTGCTGCACTTGGAATTTATTCCATTACTGTATGGCTTGCAATGGTCCCAAAATACTTCTGACTATATGAAAAGATGGGGAAAGCGTGTTTGGGGTAGGCATGGCTCTTCATTCAAAGGCAGGGATATCCTGGGGTGATTGATCTTAGTGGATGATTTCATTCAGACCATCATTATCCTGGCACGTCACCCCACAACTCTGCAGCCCCTTGTGAAGGAGACCAGCATTATTACCTGTACATTAATATGTTTCCCTGGGAAAAGTAGAGCACAATAGGATTAAGGACAAGGCCAACACCTGCCTGGAGCAAGCTAACGGAGAAGCTCATTTCTCTGTAGCCCCTGCAGGACTCCAGTGGCAAGAAAAAAAAAAGCTGTGGTAAAATCCTGTGCCTTCACAGAAATGAGGTGTTGAGTGTATCATTTTTCCATCAGAGGTTCAACTGCTTACTTGAACTTTGTTAAAGCTCTCTGAACTATATGACCTAGCAGTATTCAAAAGAAGACCAAGTCTAGAATAAATTCTGGTATTAAACCAGCCCTGGTGTCATCTATAATAGTATAAAAGTTATAGAACAGTATGTCAGATTAAAACACCCCCTATAACAGTTTCTCGGAGAAAACCTCCAAAACATCAGAGTTGTAGCTGCTCCCTGTGGCCATTTCAGACTGACTGGAACTACTGGCAGCTGAAGGAGGTGTACTGGCTTTTAAAATGCCTGGAAAATAATTTTATAAAAATTGAAATAAATTTTAAAAAAAAACAACCACCACTACCTAGCCTTCCCTCAGTATACTACTCAGTTCCTGGGTAGTAAAATGAGTTCAGTACCATAAACTTGCTACTGAATTAGAAAACAAAAAGGCCTTAAAACCAAGTGTAGGCAAACAGCCAGAGGCTGTGGAGTTTGACTGTGACTCGGAGCATCTCCTTCCCCAGGAGTGAGAAGTCCCTCGGGGCTCCTGCTTGGGCCATGACTGGTCCCCCAGGGCAAGCAGGCCCCTCACTCCCAGGCAGACCCAACAACCACCTTGGCCCATGTACCAACTTCAGAATTTGGCTGGAACAGAGTTTGATTTGCCAAAATTATTTGGGGGCGGTCACAAACATTCCCTTCCCCCTTCTTAAGGGGCACTTTAATTCTTAATTGTATTAACCTAAAGTGTAAAAACTGTATTTTTGCATGTATTCTTTGTTTCTAATACTCGGTATCCGTAAGGGAACTCCCTCGCTTGGCTAGCAGTCGGGATTCATTAGACCTTTTATGATGATTCTTTCTGGTGTGCAGATATATGATGAATCTCAGATGTTTAAATAGCATATAACAGTGCTCCGTTGACCTTGCTGAGTACAGTTGGAGGGAAAGAAAGGTAATTTTCCTCAAAGAAATGTTAAAAATGTGTCTCCACTACAGCACAGATGCAGAGGATAAAGAAACTCCAGAGGGATTAAAATATTTTAGATTAATTTGGAAGAAGGCCACATTGTGCAAAGCCTGGTTAGTTTGGGCCTTTTCAATTCCACGCCATATAAACAAACACATTTAAACTGCATTTGTTAGAAGGAATTTTTTTTAAAAAAAATATTTTAAAAATCCCCCAAAGTAGTTGTAACTCAAATGACCTCCAGTTCTGTATTCTCTTCTTACTGCTTAAAGAACAAACATATGTATAATAAATATATTCTAGCCAGAGCTTGTGCAGTGGCTGCATGATTCATACTGCTTGCAAATTAACTCATTTAAGTAAAGGGATTCTGGCTCCCTCCAGCAAGGTTTTAAAACTGAAACAAGGTTAGATCTGCTTGGTTTTGGAGCCAGCTTCCATACTTTGAGTAAGAGCATGGCTTCTAGATCTTTGCTTTGGGCTGGGTGGAAGGAAGTAAAAGAAAGGAAATGTAAAGGAAGAGACAGAAAAAAAGGAAAAGGGAAAAAGAAAAGAACCCGTATCACCAACACAACACCATAAAAAGTGTTCAGTGTCACACTGTCTGGCAGAAGCAAGTTCCTAATGTTTATTCACTTTCAAGGTCAAATTTCCCTACTTTTACTCATACAGAATAGAGTTTTTTGCCTGCAGAGTCTTCCAAAGAGACTAGTCACACTGTGGTACTAAATAACCATAAAAAGTAAATGGTTGCTGACCCTTATGAGGTAATCAAGTTGAGACATGAAGGAATATGAGGGTAGCAGTGAGACAGCCAGACAGATAACTGTATGAAACACATGGTGAGTCATTTTGCATTATTAGGATCTACAAAAGAGCAGGCACTTAAAGTAAAGGGACTTTCCTTATCATAAACCATCAATCCCAGAGCAACTTAACATGAAGAATGCCCTCCTATATGCCACATAGATGAATAAAGTTTTCCAGTGTTCCCAGACCTCCTTGAGTTCTTGAAATGGTACCCAAGTACTTGACTGTAACTCAAGTCACTGCCCAAATTCCTCTCCCCTCAGAGGACATGAGGCAGCTGGCCCAGCTTAGAACAATATATTGGCTGCTCTCTCACAAATACCCAAAGGAGCCAACATCATTTCACCACTGAATGTGACTATCTCAGAGAGGAACATTGCAACTCGATTGAAGCTCAGAACAATGCAACTCGACAGTTTAGAACACAAATTGAGGAAAAACGTCATTTTCAATACGAGTACTTTCAGAGAATGAAAAGATTAATTTAAATTCTGGTATTTGAAGGCTAGGATATCTTCGCTTACTGAAGTTATTACAAGATGTTCTGAACATGGTATTGAAAGAGGCTATGATGGTTCTGACATTATGGCTGTAAAATTCAATGGTGATGATGGCTTCTGCAGCTATCGCACGTTGAAGAGCTTGCTACAAAGCTACTGGTTTAAGTTTTCCATATGATCTTTTTTCTCTTGATGGTTACTGCACATAGTGACAAACACATTCTGCAGTATCCCCTGCACATTTTTACTGTGATCGTATCTATAACCAGCCCCATGCTCCCATATTCAGCCTGGTTGCATGAATGGAAGGGAAACATTAAGCTCTCTTTGGAGACACTCCAGGTTTTCAGGGATATAACTATAACAAGAAAGCTGTCTAAGAGGATTTTTACATCCT
Source organism: Scolopax mira (assembly GCA_004320125.1). NCBI lineage: Eukaryota > Metazoa > Chordata > Aves > Charadriiformes > Scolopacidae > Scolopax > Scolopax mira. The sequence goes on from BJBW01009913.1 coordinate 35,018, forward strand.
CAAAAAATCAATTCAGAATGTAGAACTTCTTGCAGTTGGGTTTTGTTCTTCAACTGTCATGTATGGGCCTTTGTTGACATACCACGCTATATATTAATGAAAACAAGATATTGTCTAGTCACTTAAATTATCATGGCAAAATATTTTAAATAAATACTTCACATAATTTCAGAAACACATGCTAGGCAGTAAAATTGCATGTTTTAAACAGAAATGGCCAAGACCTATTTATTAGTGCTTGGAATTTTCTATATTGTGCTTCATATTATCACCAGCAACACATGAAAAACACAACAGCTCTTACATTCTAAACTTTCCCTTTGACATTTATTTATTTTTTAATTTACTCCAAGAAGTTTTGAGTAGAAGTTAGTATGTTTCAACACTTAAGTCTACGCTTTCATTCATAAGCCTGCTACAATTCTATGGCCACATATATTTTCTTTCCTGCATCTGCAGTAAGACTTGGGTTTATCTGCTCTGCCGTCTCACATAGTAGCTTACACAAAGGCTTCTTTACTGCATGTAGAAAGATATGCAGGACTAGTGTGATGATTTCTGCCACAGCCAAAATATCATCAAGTTGTTCTAACTTCCACCTGTCTGAAATTATGCAGAGAAGTTTCCCACTTTCACCTTAGCAGTGCCATCCTTCCTTTGTGGAGCACAAATTAAACTTTGAAAAGGGCAATGCCCTTCATGGTGCTCATAGTCCTAAAGCTACTGCATGGCCCCTTGAAAAAAAAAAAAATGCAGTTCTGAAAGGTAACTTTTTTGAGATGCTTTCTTTTTCAGTTTGGCATCAACACCGACAACCTTTAATCTAAAGAAGTTTATAAAATATTCAGCCTAAGTTTTGCTTCTCTTGGTAGTTCCAGCATAAATGTTGTTCCTCGTAGTACTCCTAGTTAGACACGAGTATACTAATAACATAACTCCATTCTTAATGTTGCTCCCTTCCTGATTGATTCGAATGGAGTAGGTCTGTTATCTGTAGTAATAAATTTCGAAATCTTACTGGCTCTTAGTCAATTGGCAGAAGTAAGATTAATTTGATTGCTTAATAAATCACATTGTTTCAGTTTAGTTGCATGCTACAGCCAATCTGATGCCTGAGGTGATCGGGGGATACGTTAAGACCATACAGATACACAGAGGGAAGATGTACAGTGATGTGAAGTCACCCAAACAGCTTTGCACCCCAGACGTGACTGCAGACAGCTGGCTCTAGCATCCTTGCATCTGTGTCAGGACTAATCTTCTGCCTCAATAAACTATAATCAATATTGATTGTTAGTTTGTTAAAGACTATGTAGGCTTACGTAGTCTTAATTTGGGGGGGGGGGGGGGGGGGCGGGAAAAAAAAACCAAANNGGGGGGGGGGGGGGGGGGGGGGGGGGGGGGACCGGATGAAAAAACCACAACAAACCTGAAAATTTTGGTAACAAAAAAAATAACCAGAGTAAATCAATTAATAAAAATAATTACTGACATTAAATTTTAGTTTGAGATTTGTGATTTCTTTTTTGCAGATTTTTCTCAGGTTTTGCTGTTCAATATTTTCTTTGTACTTGTAAGGAAAATACCACCTAGATTATCCTCAGTTTTAACACAAGGCAAGAACATGACAGAGATTTGTCTTTCCATGATAAAACTAGTGAAAATAGAACACTTATGATAACCCTGTCTTTGAAAAACATCAGTAAAAAGCCCCCCGAGCTCCACGAACATGTTGCAGACTGCACATGTCACATAACTAAGGACTATGATTTTTTTGCCTGAGGCTCCCACGTTTAACAAAGGGAAACATGGCTTTCCACAAAAGATGCTATTCTAGTTATGTGCCCTTTTACCCTGTCAGAGAAACAGCTGGTATCATAAAGTCACAGCTAATTTGTATCATGTCTGCACTAACAGTCAGAATCAGTTTGTATCAAACTTTCAAAGTTGGACTTAATACCAGTTGATGGATGACAGCTTTTCTTGCCTCCCCCCTTCTCAAAACATATTTAAACGTTGCCTCCCACATTAAAAAAAAAATGTTCAAAATACAAATGAAATCTTTAACATGTTTCACATAATCAGAATATATGAAAATGTTTAAAACTAGCAAAAATTACACCAGCAGTTATGAATATTTATTTATCTATGATAAATATATATTGCTTAAAGACAGACATGTGGGTACCAAGTGTAATGGAAAATAATTTTCTCTAAAAAAGAAAAGAAAAAAAAAAACCTCACAACTCAGTTGCCTCAGGTAATCTCTTGCAGTTTGGGGTATCTGTTCTCCTAAAAAAAAAAATTCAGTCTGCCTGCAGAGACTTTAAGGGCTTTTTCAAGGTCAGCATTCAACAATTTAGGAAAGGCCAATTTCTTTCTTTTTTTTTTTTTTTTAATTTCTTTGGTTTTTTAGGAACCTGTTTCTCATTTACGCTATTAAATGTCATCTACTCTCATTTTAAGATCCCTGAAGAAGCAGAATGCTTGAACTGTGTAAAGGGATCTTAGTGAAAGTGAGAATCAGGCCAAAGACTTAACAGCTCCAAATCCACAGTGCTCGTGTGAGAAAGAGCTGCAAAGATCAGGCTCTTCTTGGAAATCAGGCAAGGGGGAACTTCCAGAGACTGGGAGTTCAAGCTCAGTTCAGATAAACATCTAACAGTGCTGGAGCACTTCTGAGGCCACCCTCCACAGCACCTGAGTCTACAACATTGGGTGGAGACAAGATATTCTTTAGAGATTTCAGCTACTCCCCACTTCTAGATAATCTAGAAGTATTTGGCCAAGGTTCTTTCATCACATGATCCGAAAGCATCGATGAAATATACGCAATCTCACAACAAGCTGGGAAGTAGGGATTTATTTATTTTTAATTTTTATTTGTAATGCTGCACAGTATAACGATTACCAGGGTCCTGAACTCTGGTCCCATGTATCAGGAAGAGGTTGGTCTGCTCTGTAAAGTTAAGTACTAACGTCTCTGGGAAGTTCAAAGCAGCAGTATCAGGAATGCAGTTTTAAAGTGACAGGAGAGCTTATTGTAAGGGAGATGAGAAAGAGCAGTTGTCAATGCAGACTGAAGAATCCCAGCTCCCAGCCTATCTTTCCCTCGGTGCATGCATTTCCTGCCTTAGAAGGTTAATGTTGCGCAGAAGACAGTGAGATAGAGCTTCTGCTGTGCCTAAGCTGTGCTTGGCACTGCTCTCTGAAGGACTCCTTGCCAGAGACCAGAGCCAAAGCACAGCACGCTCCTGCCACATCCTCTCCAGCGAGCTATATCTGCTACCTACTGGGAAGATGCAGATAATCAACTCCACTCCCTTCACTCCGAGCGCAGCAGTGGCTCTGCCCCTACATATGATCCCTGTGCTTATTCAGATTTTTTATTTTTTTTTTTTTAATGTTCTCAAACCTCTGTCTGGCAAGGCATGGTTTATTAGAAGCAGATTTCTCTTCAGCTACTCAATGTGTCAGTTTTACAATTCCTAGGTGGTGTAATTCCTGGAGAAAAAAAAGAAAAAAAAAAATGTTCTTCATCCAAAATTTTTGATGAATCACAGCAGGTTTCCTTGTTTTGGTTCACCCTTAAATGAAGCTACTAGCTCCAAATTTCTTTCAAGCAATAAGACTTTCCCAGTAAATGATGCCCACCAATTTGGCTCAGCAGTCATCACATTTTCATGGGACTGCAAATTCAGGAAGAATTACACTATTACTTCCCAAATTTGATCACCCAGCAATTAAACTAGACTCCCAAAAGCTGGCTTGAACACCTCTTCAGGAATGCAGCACAGCACAAAACCCACCAGGTTCTCATCTCTCACAAAAGAACTTTTACCAACTAGTGGTCTGGTTGCAAGTAGGTCACCCGAAGTTCCAGAAGCTACAGGGAAACTTAGGTAAGATGGGGTGGCTGCACCTCCACTTCTGAGCAACAGAGAAGACAGATGAGAGAAGTAAGACCCTACACTCATCTCAGTATAATTCATCACAATAAAGCCATAGAAAAATAAGTCTTCAGAGACTCTAGGAAGAAATTAGGAAGAATTAGGAATTATTTATTGTCTCACTAGGGCAGTGAGACACTAGAACAGCTTGCCCAAAGAGGTTTTGGATGTCCCATCACCAGAACATGTTCAAGACCAGGCTGGATAAGGGTCTGAACAACCTGGTCTAGTGGGAGGCGTACCTGCCCATGACAGGGGGGTTGAAGCTAGATGATCTTTAAGGTGCCTTTTAACCCAAACTATTCTATTATTTTAAAAAAAAAGTAACTCTACAGAAATTCTTTCAGTCTTGAATATTTAAAAGAAAAGCTGACCCAAACCATTCTTACACAATGTTTCCTAATGGCAAACGTCTAAACTTTTAACAAAACGTACATTTCCAAGGAAGATAAAAAACAGCCATCACTAGCCAGTGAGTTTGAACCTTTAACCTTTTCGTGTATTGCTTTTTTTTCAAAGTAATTTATATAAGCATGTCTCAGATTGTCTGATTTGGCTATATTAAAGAACTAACAGAAGAGATACAAGACAGTTGTTTTAATACTATACTAAACTACTGTTTATTATCCTCAGATAAAGAATCGTGCCTTTGTTCCAGTAGTTTATAGAGATAATGCTTGTTTTTCCATTTCTAAATGAGTGTATAGGTCCACACCATTTGCTTTAATGATTTTCTAAAGGCAACTAATGGCATTTTTCATGGTATTTTCATTCATGTCCCCTAAAGGGGGACATGTTCCTCCTGTTCAGACAGCTTTACAATGTGGAAGAGGAGCTTAAATGTGGAAAGTATTATTAGACTCTGCCTTTCCTTCTTTGTGATAGAATTCTTCTGCCACTTTGACAAGTGCCACACAAGCACCATGCAGACTTCAGCACGAGACATATGACACTCACCTTGCATCCCACACTTAGACTAGATGAATGAGTCAACTGAAGGACAGATTTTCAGATGCAATTTATGCATCAATATAAGGCAGGAAAACCAGCTCAAAAATACACTGAAGCACAGATCTCAGTTTGGAGGATCTGAAGTGACTTGTTTCAACACTACAGAGTCTGCATGCTCAGACATGTCTACAAGTACAACTCCAGTTGCTGAGCTGTCAGAAAAACTCTGGAGGGCAGTCACTGCTCTCTTTGAATATCCTATCCTAAGAACAAGGGGAGAGCACTCGTATTTCTGATCCCATTTATTTTTGGACAGTATGGCCTCCCTTCTCCTTGCGTCAAATTTTTAAGGAATTTAGGTACCTCATGAATGCATCACTCACGGAAGCACATGGGAACTTAAATTCAGCGATGTCTCTGGAAGAAATGCGTCGTGGGAATTTTCAGAACATTTAGTAAAGTTCTGAAGAGGAAAGAAATTCTAATTTTGAAATATCAAAATCCCCTACAAACTGGAAATCCCAGATTGTATCTGGCTTCAGTCCTAAATACTCCCCACACAAAGGCTTGACAGTAATGCAGGACTCTGAAACGGCAACCAGGGCAGAGAACAGCCTGCAACAATTATCAGCCCATTCAGCACTTGCACAAACCTTCTCAGAATTGTAGGCAAAGTTAAATTTGCTTCCCCAAGGACGATGACAAAACCAGCTAAAACGGGCTCAGAGCCAGCATTCCTGATTTGAGAAGAAGAGTGTCAGAGATGAAAGGCAAAGCGACCAGTGTTCAGCCTGCTGTTATGTCTCCTCTCTCTCCTCCTCCATACTGCTCTTGCCAAAAAGAGAGGGAATGGAGCAGAGATACAGAACCCACAGAGAACATGGTCAGTCATCATTGAGAATAAGCAGCTCTGAATTAAACGAAGATGATGGTATCTAAGGGAGTTGCCTTGACCCTGGTGCAGTATTTCTGACCCTGGTGCAGTATTTCTGACCCCATCAATCTGCTGTCACATGCATTGCTTGAACTTAGAGCCAGTCCTCACTTTGTCTCCACTCAGGAATTTCCATATATTGAGGGGCTGAAGCTTATGCACATTATAAACACTTCCTTCAAATGGCTTGTGAGCACTTACTTGTTCTGGTAGTGAACGTACAATGTTTGTAAAAAAAATGTTTAAGTCTTACACATTGTAAATAGTCAGTAAACATTGTCGTGAACTCTCACAAACTCCTCAGAGCCTTCTTGCTCTAAAAAGGACAGTAACACCACTAGTGCATGATCTCAACACAAGTAAATATGATCTAAGGTTCCCATTGCAAGCAAAAAGCTTGCTAAAATCCAATGGAGAAATAAATGTAGCTATTAAAAGAATGATCATACACCCACAAAATTATTACTGTAAAACTCAATGGTTTTGATTTGAAGATAAAATTCAATATAAAATCCTTTATTTCTACTATCCATTCTGAAGAAAGTAATCTCTGGTGACAATGGTCCAAGAGGAGTAGGAGTCAATGGTCTAACTGCAGGGCTGTGCACTGATTTTCAGAGGAATTTGAATCAGCCCAAAAGAAGCAAGCAAGCACACCAGCAAAAAAAAAAAAAAAAAAATCCAATATGAAAGCCTCAATATAAAAAAGAAAAAAAATACAGAAAAAACCCTCAGAATACCACACAGAAGGAAATCTGAGGTAACTACTTCGATCATACTCACAGGAAGGCAAGCAGAGGAAATATTCTGAGGTTTTCAGTAACAAATCAGCTGCTGCTGAATTCAGAATGACGACTCCAGAAAATAGAGTTGATCACTGTAGAGAAATAAAAATAAGGAACATGGTTTAGCAATGGCATAATTATTGTAGACTCTTGATTTTTTCTCTGGTAAAGTCTTCTTTAACATGATCTCTGCAAAAGTTTTTTTTAAGTATGGAATAAAACAAATATTTTGCAAGAGACCAACAAAACCTACTATCAATCGCTCTATAAATTAATGCTTGACAAAGCAGACTTTGATTTCCTCAAATCTCTCAACGTCACTCACTAAAACCACTTTAAGAAGTGAAGTTGATACAGGTTAAGCTGAACATTCTTTTATGATTAGTAAGAGACAAAGCAAAGCATCAGACCAGTGCTGAGTTTTCACAACAGAGCAATGTTCCATCCTCCTTCCCTAAGGAACTATACTGAGGCCTGTAGTATTCAACTTATTCATAAAAGCATGATGAACAGTGAGAAAACAAAGTCTGTAGATGATATGAAACTATTCATTATAATAAAATCTAAAGTCAATACAAAGAACTGGGGAAAGAATTAATAATAATTAATTTCTACGAGAAAACTGAATTCAGCGGTCATTAGAAAAGGTACCAGGGCAAAACCCTTGTATGTGTATACACACAGTGATCAACTCTAAATGAGCCAATACCACTTAGCAAAGACATCTTGGAGTCTGAGGAAGAGCCCTCTGAAAATATTCACTGACTAGCTAGAAGTTGTCAAAAGGCAAGTTAAGAATCATTAAGGGAAAATCTAGGTTCTACCTAGAAATCTGTGTAGAGATCTGTATAGAAATCTGTATCGTATAAATGTGTGGTATATCTAGGTTTTCAGTTTTGCATCAAGGTCTAGTTACTCTTTCTCAAGAAGAGCCCAGGAAGGGATACCAATAATACTAGAGCTATGGCACAGTTCCCATCTTGGAGGCTATTTAGAGTATTTTCCATTTGAAAAGGAGAGATGATTGAGGAAGGATATGAGAAAGGTCCTGGTTGGTTTTTAAACAGTTGACGATTGTTTATTGTCATACAAGAACAACGATTCAAGAAGGAGCAAAAAGTTAAAATAATTAGGAAAAAACCAAACAAAACAAAAACCAACGAAAAATCATTGAGGATAGTTTAATCAGCTATGAGATATGATAATCTGGATGTGACCTCTAGGTTAGAAACTCCCAAAGCAAAGATTAACAGACTCTGGGAAAGAGAGCACGTAAAAGGAGGAACCATTCCACACCCATCTGCTTTCTTTTGCTTTACTGTAAGCAACTGTCTCAGAGACAAGACAGTAACATAGATGGACCCTTGCTCTGACCTGGCATGACAGCAGTTCTGTAAATATCAATTCAGAGAGCAGAAAAAATGAGTGGCCACACTTCTACAAGGACAGTACAACAATTCGTGGGTGATCTAGTAGAAACTCATAACGGATACCAGAAAATAAAGTAAGAACAAGCTTCATTGAAATGCAGTATTTTTTTCCTGAAGGCTCCCTCTGCATTCAGCTACCACTTGGTAGTATACTGACCCACAGACAAAATAAACCAGCTTTCTTCAGAGAGCCTTGCACTGTCCATTCTCTTTAGACTCAAGGATCCTCATACAGAACATCCTGGTAGCAACAGAGGATTATTTAAAAATCAGTGAAGCCTATTTTCAGTAATTTCAGATCAGAGCGCAAGGTCGTTACTTGTATTGATTTCTGGTTATTCACTCCAGTACTTTTGGGGACTCTTGATGCAAATGACTATTCAGCAATTTGAGAAGTGGGTTTACAGATTGGTCTCGGGGTTTTATAGGCACCTGTGATTTACATTGAAACTCTTGGGTCATCAAAGCCAATTTTTTTTCTTTATTCCATTAGAAGTTTCAGCATTAGATTAATGAGAGATCTATATCTCCTTTTGATGCCCAGTGTTACTAAGCAAATATTTCATAGCAGAAAAGGACAGTATAAGAGGACATGCCAAATCATTAATGTCTGAAAAGGATAACCAAGAACTTCAGTGTCACCTCCATTTTGCTGGTTACTCCTGCTTACAGCAAGAGCAGACTGGGCTCCAGGGGTACACATGGGCTCCAACTCATGAATAGCATGAAAGTCCTGCCAGGTCACTGAATTCACTCAAATCTGAAAAACTGACTTTGCCTATTTCTGTTATTTTGTGTGCCCCACTTGACTCTCAGCAGTTATAACTTCATGACATTCAGACCCTGCATTAGGAAGATCCTGGGTCTAAATGTCTTACTATTTGCTGTCCAAAACAATCTCTAACACACCACAATTCTGTTGTGATCTGACTATGAAGGGCTAAGAATAATTTAACAAACAGGAAATTTCCATATAACTTAAACATAAAGGAAGTTCAGGTCCAGGTCGAAAATCAGACTTTGTAAATCTAAACCCTAAACATCGCTAGGATTTGGATACATTTTGGGCTGTAATCCTCAGTGGTAAAATTGGCACAATTTTTACTGATTCTTCAGTCCTCAAATTCCCCTGACCATAAACATTGGGCTCATGTTCTGTTCTCATTCACACAATGGCATTAACAGCATCGCAGACCTAGGCACACACCCAGCACTGCACATTCAAGCACACAGTGGAACTCTATTCCCAGCTAACATAGGTTCTATATTCCCAGCTAATATAGGTCTGTACCCATTAAATAGGCAATTTTAATAACACAAATGCTTTTATTGTAAGTTCTTGAAAATGCTTTAATCAGAAGTAGTACTTTGTGGCTTAAGAAATTAGGGAGTTGTTACTATCCTGAATACGGAAGCTATATCTAGGCATATCTAAGGTTATTCAGAAGTTGACCTATGACACTTAAATGTGGTTTTCTTGATTTAAAGAATATGCACGCACACAAAGCATAGTTTTACTCCCCTCTACTCTGTTAATGAATTGGGTTTCATTATACCAGGTAGCTTTGAATGGAAATGAATTTACAGAGCCCAGTTACCAAAACCACATGCTGCACGTACTCCATTTTATCCAACAGCTAGGGCTATGACAGGATTCAGATCTCATCTCTTCCTGCAGGATTTTTTACCCTTCTTGAAGGACACTCTAGCCCTAGGATGTTCTTCCACATCCTTTCATCCCAGTGCCAGTGCTAAGAGTGTAAGAGAAACTGTAACACATTAAAGTTCAGCTAGCTCCATACCCATTCTCTGATGATGGACAATATCAGATGTTTAGGGTAGAACATGAGAACAGGGAGAGCATACGATGCTGCTTCCCACGCAATACTCTTCCAGCATACAAAACCTTGCAACTTCCAGAACGCCTGAGTCAAAGGTGGAATCTGTGTATTTACTGATCTCCATGGCAGCTTTTTTCCATTATTATTTCCAGTAGCTGCCAACATTTAGCAAAATCCCATAACAGAAAGTCCCACAACTTAATTATGTGCTATGTGAAGATATGGTTCACTTTGGACAAGTAATTAAACCTTCAGACTGACACTAGGATTCAATTATGCCACTTCCCAGCTGAAGGCTTGCTCACCTAATGCTCTGTTAGGTGTGGTACGCACATAGGAAGTATTCTTTGTTGCATCACATATAATGGAACAATCCCAAATTACCCAACAGCAAGGTGGTTAAGAAGCTGTTTTGGAAATAGCACATCTGTGTTTCAGTCCCAATAACATATTTAGCCATTTAGGAAAGTGGAATAATATCAGTATGAGAAAGTGGGAGCACCATATAGAATAGTTGGATATTGCACTTTACTGTTCTTTGGACAAAGGAAGTAATGCAGTCTATCTACCGGGTTCTCAATTAGTAATCTATTAGATAAAATAAGGGTTCCTCCTCTAATTTTTAAAAATAGTAAATCATTTCACAGAATCACAGAAAAGTTTGGGTTGGAAGGCACCTCTGGAGGTCATCTATTCCAATTCCTTGCTTAAAGCAGGCTGCCCAGGATCAGGTGCAGTTGGGGTTTGAGTATCTGCAAGGATGGAGACCTCACAGCCTCCCTGGGAAATCTGTTCCAGTGTTGCCCACATACATTAATAAAGTTTTTCCCTATGTTTAAATCTAAGTGTTTGTATTTCAATTTATGTCCCTTTTCTCATGTCCCTTCACTGGGGACCTCACTATTGAGAAGAATCTAGCTCTGTGGTTTTTGTCATCATCTCTCCCTCCTCCCATAGTCACAGCATCACAGCATGTAATAGCCATAGAGTGGCTTTTAAACTTGAGTCTCTTTCCAGTTACAGCTAGGAAATTTTTTCCATCAATTTCACTATTAGTTCTTGTGCAAATTATTTTTTCCCCCTCGAGCTGTGAAAGTGAGAGCAGGAAACCACCTTTTAAAAAAATGGTCTAGAAGTATTTCTTTCTTTACCCGTTTCACCCAGATGTCCTTTCTCCTTTTCATTTTCATGTCAGGATTACCATGAAGTTTATTTACTTACAAAGCCATTACAGAGGGAGCACTTAAATACAACTTTTCGGCTTTTCCTCAGATGTGCTATGTGCACAAAGAGGGCTTTTCATCACAGCGTTTAGCAAACAAGTGTTGCCAACAGAAGAAACAGAAGAAGGGAACAGGAAGCCTCCAACTCATTCATTACTATCTAAACAGGTACCCAAGTAATTTGTTTTCTAGGATGACCTAAAAAGGGGAGGTGTGTTGTCTCCTACTAACTGCTTGCCTAACCACTTAAAAGCAGCTTATCAGTACAAAACACCAGGACATAACACCCATTAAGGCTCATGCAGCAATACACTTAAATTAGAGTTTAGTTTCAAAGCCATAGTCTAACGACTTCAGTTTAAGTACACAAGTGCTTACATCCTTTGCTGAGCGTTTTGCTGACAGTTTGCTGTACCTGAGCTCTACTTCTCAAAGGGCTGCAGCCACCTCCTAGTTATCAATTTTTCTGTCAGTGTTGGGACTGTCAGTATTAGGACTGCAGTAGTATTGTCAAGCTTCAGTTTTAAGGGTACTATACAAAGAGTAGGACAAAAAAACTCCCTAAGAGTTTATTATCCAGGTACAAGAGGGATGTAGCTACACATTAGAAATTTCTGACCTAATATATTAAGTTCATTAAGAGCAGCTACTATGTTACAAATGTTCACATAGTATTAAAGAAAGGGTTTAGAGTTCAAGTGCCATCTTAATCTCAGCCGAAGAATGGCCATTAAGGCAGAGCCCACAAGTCTTAAGGAAATACTTCCATCTTTCAAAGATATAGCTACATGTAAATAGTTACACTTTTACATTTTTAGTTTTCAAATATTATGAAGCACTCAGACCATTATAGCTTCATCTTCCTGTGGTCCCATTGGAAGAGGATTTCAGTGATGCAGAAAAATATCCATAAGTATAGATTCATAGGGAGAATGTGAGTTGTAGGAAGTAGTTTCCCACCTCCCACCTTTGAATCACAGTGGTTGCTTTACATACAGGACTGATAGTCCTGATTGTCCAGATGTGTTCCTCATGAGTTAGAGTCAGGGAGAAAAAAAAGCAGCAATGCCTCTTCCAGCCCAGCTGCAGAATATATTGGAGATCTAAAGAGCAGGGAGGAAACAAAACCTTCTTCAACATCCACCCACCCTTTACTGCTCAAGCTCTCGGTGGCCCACTGGACCTCGCTTTCAATCCACTCCCAGTGCCATGGACACAGCAGTGCACAGAATGGTTCTCCAGAGCAGGACTCTGGGGCACTCTTAACAAACCCCATCCCACGTACTAAGCTGCTCAAGGAGTGTTCTTCATTACAAATTTGAAGCAGAGTTTGTAATCGTGATTGGTCTTTAAAATGATACCAGACAGTCATACACATTAGGAAAGAAAGGCTGTGAAGAAGAAAGATCTGTATCTTCCCCTCAGACAAAATGCTAATACACCACAACTCATCTGAAGCTGTTTCACATCAGAGTAGTCCAAAAAAATGTTTATCAATATGGTGATAAGCATTTTATCTCTCTCTATATATGTAAGTTTCAAAAAATTACATATTTTTTCTCCACCATCTTAAAAATATCAGTTATCCTTACACTGACTCATCAGTAGAGCATCCTAACACTTTGAAGAAAAGTCATTCCTCTCACATACAATGATATTCCCTCAATAGAAGTGAACATCTTTTGGATGCAATGACCACCCTACAGAGAGGCTTTCATTCTGCACATCTTGGTGTGAGACAGAAAAGAAAGAGAACTTCTTGAGTTAAACACAAAAGAGAGCTTCTTGAAGTTAAACACAACCAAAAGGAGGCAGGTCATATCAAGTGGAAGTAGATTGCAAGATCTTTACGTGGTTATTCTTGAAAGTAGAGGCTAACAAATTAGCAAAGTATGTGTGCATCCAAGAAGATGTGGGCTGGAACGTCATCCTTGGCCATGCAAATATAGCACTTACTTCCTTCTTTGGCCACATTCATGCTACTAAGCAGAAACCATTTGCTAACCACACAGCAGTGGCATTCACATTAGCAGAAAACCAGGCTCCTCATCTCTTCCTGCTTTGATCAGCAGTTACTGCCCACAGGAATAAACAAAGGGTTGTGTTCCCTGCTTGCTCTCGCAGGGTCTGCTGTTCTCACAGTGGCAGCAAGAACAGGACAAGCCTGTTCCGGAATAGCCATTTGTCCTCATGTAAACCTATCTCCCTAATAGACAGCAACATGCTAAGCAAGGAAAAGACAATTTAAGGAGGGTTTTCCCCTTTCTAATTATGATCTGGAAGAACAAAAATATTTAAAATTTAAAAACCAAAGCTTGCCCTATCCCTTTTTGATGACCTGGAGACTGAACATAAGCTCCCCTATGTCACCAGCAGTGGCTACAGGCATGTCTGCTACAGCACCATTTACTGCTAACAAGAAGTCCCAAATTCTTTGCAAATTCATTGTCTCTCTCAGAAAACAACTTCAGTAATCTTAGAGCTCTAATCCAAATTATTACTAATCCATAAAGAATACTGCATAGTAATTCAGAAAATAGTCACTTACAACTGACAGCAAATGGAAACTGGCTGCTTTAAAACATATTTTGACAGCTGCTAGCATCATTCAACACGACAAATGAAAGAATTTGCTCAAAACAAGCAGAGTTGGGCAGCAAAAATAAGTTTGTAATAACAAAAAGGTCTCTTGTGAAAGCTCTGATTCTCTCCTCTCTCATGTCTTCTTCAGTTATTGAACATAAACACACTGCTGGGATGGGTGTCAGGAGAGAGGGAGCTGCAGGGATAATTTTGTGAGCTAGATCCTTTTCAGGGAAGTTTAATTAATGGTGTTTCTGAGAAGAATTCTGATTGACAGGATTAGTGCCAGTACTAAAAGTTACTATTTGGGATCCTGGAGCTCACAGCTCCCATAAAAATAAAGCAGTTTCGAAAAGAGCTTTGTGAAAATGACGGCATTCCCTCAGCAGGGAAGGTTCATGTGAAACTCATCTGTGGCTTCTCTTCACATGGGTCGTTCCATGCAGATGGGACAGCAGAAAGTCCCTTGGAGTGCAGCCTCCCCTGGGTATAGAATGTTTGATTCAAGTTTTCTAGGTTGGTCCTTGGGGAAGGTTTTTATAATGGGACAAAATGAAACTCTAAGAATGAATGTTCCTAAACTTCGTGGAGGGGAACATTCGGTTCCACTTCCTTTGCTTGGGGATTTATTTCGGGATTGTACGGAATACCATTTTCTTTCAGTTTTCCAATTCATACCACCTTCCTAGTACAATTATCTTTTAGAATTCTCCTAGTGACACTTGGCCTAAAACACAATTTTGCTACTCTAATTTCTTATAATATAATCATTGGGACAAATGATTATATTGACCACTAGCATCGCATTTTATTTGATTACTGTCAAATCTTTAAGTACTAACACAAGTAAATCATCTTTTAGAAGGGATAAAGCATTACATGTCAAAACAAGACACTAGAAATAAACCAATGCTGCTCCATTGCAAAAACAAAGGAAGGACCACAGTACCCACGTTCACAAAGGAAGCACCCACAAGTTTGCTGACCAGTCTCGCAAAAAACTGGGAGAAGAAAAGGAAAAAAAGGTGATACTCTATCACTCTCACTCACCTTCCTCAGACAGGATAACAATAATTCAGGTACAGCAATTTCTTTCCAGAAATTTTCAAACACCTAATTTGCATCTTCTCCTCACTTTCTTGCCCCATACTTTCCCTGCTCTTCTCCTGCTTTCATATCCATTGTGCCTTTCCCCAATGTACCGTTCTCCAGCTTCTTCATTTCTCACTTATGCTCACATTCTTTCTACACCAAACTTTAACCAATTTATTGCCCCAGATCCTATTGCCCCAGTTGTCCTAATCCTTATGATGGCCTCCTGATATATGCTACCTCTCCGTTTCTTGTCCTGATCCCATAGTTCATCATGGCAGTAAACTTTATCATCTCTGAAAGGTTAACATAGCAAGCATCTTTTCCTAAGTAATAAATGTGTTCAGTCCTACCACGGACATTTTGTATCAGGGAAAATATTTGCTAATACCATGAGGCAGGAATCAGAAATCAATGAGGAGTCTTGAGTCATTTCATAAGCACCTTGTCCTTGCCTTTCTGGCTTCTGAGGCAAGATGAGCAGTGCTAAACTTCCAGAGAGGATAAACATCATAGCACACCAGATTGCTGCCACTTATTCAGGAATAACCAGTGCAAATAACTGCTTTTTGAAGCAGCTGTGTTATACATGGAAAGTTTACAAATCATGCATTGCAAAGACTGTCCAAGATGAATACATACACTTATATCTTTTTCCATGGTCTGGTTACAGTGACCTGAAAAATCACTACTTTTGTTTTATCTACTACATTTCTGTCTGGGAACAGAATGATGTAGTTTTGACGCTGTCATCTCCCACTGTTGCTGGCAGTATGGATGGCTGGTATGAGAACCTTTAAGGTGACAACATTACTATCTCAATCTTAATTAGCTTAAAAATGCCTGCAGAAAGTACCAGGCATTGCTGAATACTGAAGAGCCTCTGAATATCCACACAGAAACTTAAATTCCAGTCCACTCAGGAAAACAGATTGATTGTCACAGATGGACAACATCTCCTTCACTATATGAGTAGTCAGCTCTGTCATGACATGCTGAGAAATAGATCATCACCACAACTTCTTCCTGTTCTGCCCCACCAATGGAGGAAATGAAGTTGCTGGCAATCATGCCTATTTTCTAACTTTTCACCTAATGTGCAAACACAAAAACTGTCAGTTTGCAATTGATCATCTAGAGAAATAACCACCAAGGTTGCTTGTCAGCCTTCAAACAGTACCTGTGCACCTAGTGATACCTGAGCTTTGCCAAACCCACTCCATTTATTTTAATGAACTACAACTCATAAATTCAATATGCTGTTTAAATCTTTCCTCATTTGGCAGCCATATGAAGAGCAAGGAATGTGCACATGACAAAATAGGTGGTCACACCTATTACTTTTTAAAAATGAAGGGCATGCTCAGGTACTGTAGATGAGAATCTAGATGACTGAGCCCCAGCTACTTGTTTAGACTGTTAGCCTTGCTTTCAATGGTAGGAAATATTACATAAAATCCATGTAACACATACAAGCTAAGTGCAAATGATGAAAGAAATCAGCAAGGGAAAAGAGGCCAGAGAGCTGTTGTGATGGAAGAATAGCAGCTGGGAAAACTGAAGTCAACCCAGCTATGTTATTTTTTAATTAAAAATAAACATAGGCTTTGTTGCCAAGGGATTGGTTAGCATTCCATTTAAAAAGGAAAAAAAAAAAAGGAATTTTGTTTTACTTCATTCTCATTTCCCTCCTAACTTCTCTCCACTCTTCTGCCCCTCCTTCCCCCCAAAAGAGAAGTATTTATAGATTTTGCAGAAAAAAAACAGTCATAAAATTTAGGTCAGTATGCAGCACCACACAGAGTCACCTATTTTTAAGACATTCTCTTTCTCTCACATGAATACCCCCTTTATTAAACATAGTCAGAGACTATAATTTTAATTTTGGTAATTATTTCATCTTCAGTGCTGACTTCCTTGCTGAGACTGCATGTGTGTAAATGGTAAAGGTCCTCTTTGGACAGCCCTTTAATGAAGGTTTCAGCAGTCCCACATTAATCCTTTTAAGTTCAGCCTTGCTTCTCTTCAATCAAATACTAAAGCAGCTTTTATTCTTAGTATTTTATTTTTTTATGTACAGGGATTTACCCTATTCTTTACCTATTTTACCACTACAGGTCTTACACTGTTTTTTTGCAGTCCTCACTTTCACAAACAGGAGTGTGAAGTCACTAACAGAGAAAAATCAAAGAATCCAAAGACTCGGTTCAGGCTTTTCATACATTCCAAGAACTTAAAGACTGTCCAAGAACTTTTGACACTGTCCTGCAAGACACCCTGGTCTCTAAATTGGAAAGGCATGGATTTGATGGATGGACCACTCGATGGATAAAGAACTGGCTGCACTCAAAGTGTTACTGCCAATGGTTCAATGTCCAAGTGGAGACCAGTGACAAGTGGCATTCCTTAGTGGTCAGTACAGGAACCAGTACTGTCTAACATCTTTGATGGAGACATGGACAATGGGATTGAGTGCACCCTCAGAAAGTTTGCTGATGACACCGAGCTGTGTAGCACAGTTGACTTGCTGGAGGGAGGGGATGTTATACAGAGGCACTTGGACAGGCTTGAGAAGTGGGCCCATGTGAAGTTCAACCAAGCCAAGTGCAAGGTCCTGCATCTGGGCCAGGGAAATCCCAGGCACAAATACAGGTTGGACGGAGAATGGATTGAGGGCAGCCCTGAGGAGAAGGACTTGGGGGCATCGGTGGATGAGAAGCTCAACACAAGCCAGCAACGTGCGCTCACAGCCCAGAAAGCCAACCACACCCTGGGCTGCATCAAAAGAAGTGTGGCCAGCGGGTCAAGGGAGGCAATTGTGCCCCTTTATTTTGCTCTCGAGAGATATCACCTAGACTAATGCATCCACCTCTAGAGGCCCCAACATATGGAGGACATGGACCTGTTGGAATGAGGCCAGAGGAGGGCCATGAAAATGATCAGAGGGCTGGAGGAAGAAATTCTTTACTGTGAGGGTGGTGAGACACTGGAACAGGTTGCCCAGAGAAGCTGTGGATGCCCCATCCCTGGAGGGGTTCAAGACCAGGCTGGATGGGTCTTTGAGCAATTAGGTCTAATGGAGATATCTCTGCCCATGGTAGGAGGGCTGGAATTAGATGATCTCTAAGGTCCCCTCCAACCCAAACCATTCTATGATTCTATTTTAGAAGCTGACTATCTCATTATCATCTCTTCCTTATGTTTTTCTTTCATCTATCTTTCACATTTCTTGCGTACTTTTATTATGCCTGACCTCAGTGACACTTCTGCTACTGAAGTCTTAGCCACAGACCAGCCTTATCACAATTATTTCTCCACATTACTTCCACATTTCATTTCAAAATCTTATCTTGTTTAATCAACTTTTACTTTGTCTCTCCTCATTTGCCTTACTAGTTATTTACATTTTAAGATGTTTCAGGCCACATTTTATGTGAAATGCATATCCAGAAGCAGTCGCAAATGTTCTGCTAAAACAGACTGTAAGAGTCAAAGAGTCAAACCTCCCCCAAAACAGATCCATGAAATTGAAATTTTCTATAGAACTATCCATCTTCAACTGAGCATCATACACAGCAAGTCACCAGCCTAAGGTCTGTTCTGGTTCATAACTTGCTTGCATCTTTCTGGAGTCATTCCAGTTTGCATTAAAAAGTCCATTAACAAAGGGAACAGAATAGTTAATTATTTATTCAGTGCAGGGCAGCTCTAAAAAGTGTCCTGAGCAGGAGCAACGCAGTACAGAATGATCAATGCACCCACATTTTCACGAGAGGAAGACCCAGCCTCTAACCCAGCTATGCAGGGTGGCATTTAAAACTTCAATCTTGCAAGGAGACCTAGACAATGGATTGTACTGAAAGTGTCCCTCTCTCTTCCTTTTCTACCTCACGAGGTCTTTCAGTGCATCCCATTGCATTTCCAGAAAGAATCTGAATTTTTAAAAACCTAAAGACAGAAATAATTTTTCACCCAGCTCTGGTCAGTATCTGCTGACTCATACCCAGATTCCTCTAGTATCTGAATCTTCCATTGACTCCAGAGAAAAATTGTGGTTGACCACAGAACACAAGGTTAGCAAATGAAGTAGAATAATGTATATTATTTGTGATGCAACAGTAAGCACAGAAGAAAAAGGATACTGCGTTGCAAAACATTTTGCTTTGTGCTTTGCATATTTTCTGGAAGAGGAAAGAAAACCACATTAGGCAATGTATTTGTTTTGTCTCGAGGACATTGGCTTACAGAGAAATGCTGCTACAGCTAGTGAGAGTTCAAGTCATTGTTGCTCAAACCATACTTAAAAAAAAAAAAAAAGGAAAAAAAAAGAAACAACCATTAGAAAGCCTAATTCAACAGCTTACTGACCAACAGTACACAACAGAGAATTACTTTTCTGGGTCATTCAGCATCGAAGCAGAGCTGAAACTAATTAATTCTCTCCTGCACATTAATTCTCTTCTGTGGCAACACAAAATTGTATTCAGCATTAGAAAATAAGAGGGATGAGGGAAAAATAGCTTGGCATGGGCAGAAACTAAACATGCTATCCTTCAGCCTCCTTGACTTTTACACTGATTTCCATTTAAGAAAAGAATTTAGTTGAATTAAACATGATTGGAGGGAAGGTTTTATCTTTCAGATGGTCACTGGCTGCTTGGGTCTAAGGATTACATGAAAACAGAGAAGTCAGAGAGGCTTCTGGGTTAAACTCCTTGTCCAGATAGGGTGACTATTTGACTATCAAAATAGGAACGTCCTAATTCTGACTACTAAATAGGATTCTACTATCCTTCCCACAGTATTTTTGCTTTTTTTTTTCCACGATCTGCAACAGCTCAGTCTAATAAGCAAAACAAAGAAAAAGCTGGGAGGGTGGGGGCATGATTAATTGCAACATTGCCTGATTAATAGCAACAAGGTACCTACAATCACACAAATACTGAAGAGGGCAGGGAAACCAAAGTGAAACTCAAAAATACAAATGGAAGAGATCCTCTCTGGAGGGAAAGAGCTGTAATAAAGTCAGTTAGAAAAGCCATCAGCCTTTTATTCAGTAAAGAATTCATATCACTGAAGAATAACTCAATGATTCTGCTGTGTTTTAAAAGCTTGGGAGCCTCACTGTCTTGCTTTTTAAATCCCAGATTAAGAAGCTAGGCCACTGAAAATGACAGAATGTGCCAAAATGGGCAAAACATTTACAACCATCCACATGTCCCATATTCATCTGGCAAACAGAAAATGGAATGCTATTTACAGCACTTTGCTATTTCATTGTTTCTCATGGGAAACTAGTTGGTGTTGACTATTGTCAGCTTTCATTGTTAACAACACTCAGGGAGAGTTTATTAATTTTATGTCTTTGATACCATTTGTCCAAAGCAACCTTTATATATGGGTCATATTAGACTAATAAACAGTGAAGTATCATATGGACATCAGAATTCATTCACTAAGTGAAATTCAAGAAGATTGATGTTTAAATCTTATGTATTTCTTATTTTAAAACAGAACCCCCTTGTCAGCCTCAGGATTTCCTTGATCTTTAAGTAGTAGAAATATACAAAACTAAACAATAGTCTCCCACTCCAATAATTTCTCCTACCACATAATATATAAAACCAGAGTTCAAAGAACATCGACATTTAAATATGCTCCATCTTCCTTTGAAAGGAAGATCCTTTGTAAATCTGGTCCTGTTGAAAATCTGGGAATGAAGTAGGCATCATTTCGTGTATGCACTAACTTCATCCATTCAATGGATACCAAGTTATGACTTATCCCAGTTCAGAGAGCAACTGTTTTAGCTGAAATGGCAGAAGGTTAAACCCTCAGAATGTTACATCATTGCAATGACATGAAGTTAGCACCACTTTAGTTTCTTTTGTTTTGATCCAAGTCATAGGAGAGGAATTCTGGTCCTAATGCTTTTAAACCTATTAGACCATCTCACCTTTCACAACTTATTTCTAGTCTGCATAAAGTAGACACAACATTATCATTGGTGGTTGAGTGAGAGAAGATGACAGAAGGAGGAGCTAAAGAAATAAATCTGCCCTATGGTTTAGATAAAAAACCACACCCAAAACACACAACATTGGGAATAAAAGGGGAGATGAAAAATTAAAGCAATGGAAAAGAGGATGTTAAAAACAGAGGAAGAGCAGCACACTGAAGCAGTAAAGAATACAAAAAAAAGATGGGGTTGAAGGCTTGGCACAGAGGGAATAAGACCAACCTGAGAACTGGTCAGCAGGTACAGGATTAGTTGTAGGTGTGAGCTAGGTCCATTACAGTAGAGGACAACAGCAACTCTTACAGCTCTCACAGCTTAAGGGGCTTGTTGCAGCTGCATGGTGTTACATTCAAGATGTTATCACATTCTTTTATATTTATAGTATCCTCAGTGGTACTTATCCCCTCTGCAGACACCAAAAAGACAGATGATCTGGACTGCCTGATTTTGCATCTAGAAAAGAGGCCCACACACCAACAGAGAAGGAATCTGCGCTGATTTACTGTCAGATAGGAGGACTGCACAAAAAGCCTTATGATAACAAATATTTCATGCAGCACAGCTCATTCTACCTATCTTTCCAGAAACAGGAGATTAAAAATGGATAATCAAAGAAAAAAAATAAAAGAAAGGTTGAGGGTTTGAGAAGTTAGATGGCTAGTGTTGTAGCTCTGAGTTTGATCTAAAAATAACTTTCATCAAAACAATTAGATTGTTCTCCTCCAAGCCATTTATCATCTCAGATATTTTTCTAATTTTGACTTCTACCCACTAGAGAGCAGAAACTTTCTAAATAATTATCATCTAGGGATTCCTCAGCTGGAATTTGGGCTGGCCGACATAATTCCTCCAGACAGTGCTCCTCAACTTTTTCCCATAGACCTCACTATTGCAGTGAATGCCTGGAATGCCGGCTCCATACTGCAGAAATTAGACTTCTGTGCGACAATGTCAAATTCAATTACTTGGCAGCAAGAGTGGGAAAACTAATAGTATGCTCCCACTTCTGTATTTGAGTGATAACTTGTTTCTAGGCTGAACATGAAGAGGAGGGGGGCAACCGAATAAGTAATAATGACGTTTTCTAGCTGATGCTGGATTAGCAGCTTCATTAGAACGAAGTCTTTCACTGCTGTACAAAGCTGACAGAGTACCAGTGACGGCAGCAGAAGCTATGCCAGCCCAGTTGGGCACAGACTGACTCCCAGTTAATGTTTATTACTTTGCATTTTCCATCCAGGTGCCAGAGTGGAACATTAGCCTTAGTGATCCTTCTGTTAGCAAATCACTGTTTCCATACACAAATTTCCCCACCACATATCTATGGGAAAACAAAAGAGCTGCATCCAAGCATGAGAGGAACATGGTCAAAACTCCACACAGAAAAGGCTTCAGGTAATACATTACCTCTTCCCCTGGGTAAGTTTGTATGGTTTCTGCAATACCCAAGCACAAATATCTCTCTCTCATACCTTTTAGTCAACATTGAACTGCAGTAAAGTTTTTGTTTCTATGGTATTCATGTGATTTCCATTGTGATACTGAGTGCCTCGTGGTTTTCAATCTCACAATGAACCTATGGAGAATGGAATAATTTCTGATCTCATTTTACAATAGTCTGATTGTAAAAAAGGGAAAATAAATAACTTGTACAGTCACAGACAAGTTATGTGAATGAAGACCTTACATGGGGGTCTCCCAGTGCGTCAAACAGAAGTCCAACCTTTCCCCCCCCCCCCATTTGATTTTCTTTATAGGGGAAAAAAAAAAAGTTCAACTTGCTCTGAAAGAAACAAATGCTTCATTTCCTAGAAACACAAAACTGGTTTCTGTCAAATTCTTTCAGTGGTATGTGACAAGTGTGGCAGAAGATGATAAACTGCTGTCGTCTCCAGAAATAGCAATTCCATTGCTGTTGACTTCTTTGTTTGAGCCAGACCCAAAGCATACAATTTACATGGATTGAAGGGCTTCTTCATACATCCATAAATGACATCCAAAGCATCAAAAATAATGGGAGGAGGAAGGAAAAAAGAGAAAGCTTCAGACAAGCCCCAAATACTGTCTTGTTCTAACCATACAAGCCAGCAACAACATCTTTAGTACCCTATTGCAAATGAAAGTAGGATCACCTATGCTTGGTAATTGACCAAACATCTGTGAAGATCATACATGGTTAAAAATCTCTATATAGTTAACATAGAGACCATGATTTATCAGCCCCCAAACTGTGCAATGTGTTTACTTCAAGACAGATCTAATAAAATTTCAGATGAACATTCATGAGAAAGCTGAAAGTTTGTCTATAATCAAAAAATTTCTACTTATGTGCTAGGGTTCTTGCTTCACTGAGATTCTCAAAATGAGGATACAAAGCTTAAAACGTACCCATTCATCTACTTTCTCAATTCTTTTAAAGAGGAAATGGATTCAGAGGTGGCATGCAATAAGTACATCCACACTCACACATGAAATCTCAAGTCTTCTTGAACTATTTGCACTTCTTCCATGAGGTGACTGTGGCCTAAGACTCATGAGCAGACCAAGCAATCGCAAACCAATCTCTCCCAGTTTTAGGACAAACATTCATGTAAATTACACCACTCTCAGAGGCGCACATTTCTCTGTGGGTTGGTTTGCCAATATTTTCCAATATCTGCCTCAATACAAAGACTGCTTGGTTGTACACAGCAGTCATAGCATTGTTCGCTTTCTTCTGGTGCTCTGCATGTCACCTCTCCGGTAACATGTCCACAGCCAAGTAATTATGGACAACAGCATTTAAGTAAATTTTCTTGCTAGAGCAGGAAAAAAAAAAAGAGAGAGAAAGCTGCAGTACTTCAATGAGAGGTACAATTCTGAACAGATGCAGCTAAGCCCTTACAAATCCCTGGGTAGACATAGTTATTTCAGTTTGAGAGTTTAGAGTGTGACTGGAAGTCTGAACACCTTGAAGATGACGTAAATCAAAGTAGCCTCTCCTTCAAGATGGTGATTTCCCTTACTGGGAGTTCCTTCCACTTTGAGAATGGATATAAATCAATCTCTCAAAGCAAAACACAGTGTTCACTAGATTGTGTGAAGTACTGTTTGGTTTTTTTTTTAGGAAGAGAAAAAGAAGCTTATTTCTTATGTTTGCTGGTACAGCTTAAAAATTTGTTATAATGACATGGTGATAGGTGACTACTTGATTGTAGAACATCATAGACAAAAAGTCAACTTTTTTCCAATTTAAATGCAAAGGGAAGCCTCAGCGCCATGGTATAAAGGAAGCGTGATGACACACGACAAGTACTCTTGTGCCCACAAACTTGTGCCAACAACAGAGGTTTCAGTACGTTTTTGAGAATAAGACTATACACTAAAAGAAAAGTCATGTAAGGTTTCTGCTACCTCCCCACCATGCTCATTAGTGCAATCAGATGATTAGCTCTGTTCCCTTTGAGATACCTTCACATGTTCCATGTGAAGGTGGCCAGCCCAGCTATTTGAATAGAAATCATTTCAGCAACATGAGCAGTGAGGTTCAGCTGAAGCACAACCTTAACGATACAAACGACCATGGCCATAACTGCAGCTGGTGTCCCATAAGAAGAAATACTGGGACCAGCCTGTACTAAAAATGAACTACAGCACTGTACCTGCTGGATTGGTCTGCAGGATGAGCACGCCCATTTTGATCCTTTTCTTACAACAGCTTTCTCCTACTCTTCCCTCAATTATGAAATGCCTAACATAAGAGGTTTGTCACACACTTTGCACAACCTAATGGCTGATTTTCAGCTCCATTCCTATACTAGCATCCCTCCTGGGGGTATAGTGCTCTGTGTTATGCTATTCACCTTTATAAGTTAAGAGAAGAATCCCTGTTTATGTCCACAGACTGCCGCATGAAGAAATTAGACATTTTAAATGAGACTAAAACCAGGGTAACCATTCATAGAATCACAGAACCATCTAGGTTGAAAAAGACCCTTAAAGTCATCAAGTCCAACCCACTTCACCAGAGTAAATACAGACAAGCTTTCAACGTCAAGAGTTTCATTCTGGATTCAGGGCAACATAATACAAAACAAAACTATAAAACTTCCAGAGGCACCTTGCCATCTCAGCTGTTCTGTGATTCTGCAATTACAGTAGAGTTTCATGATAACTATTCAATGATACATCTTGCAACATATGTGGCACAAAAATACAGTGTGCAAACATACAAACCATACTGTCTTTCCATAGTATAAAAGTGCAGCGGGCCAGATGCTTAAGTGAAAACTATTCCTATGTGCTCTATCTTGCATCAGTGGAGGTTATAGACAATGCCCATTAACAAGGTTTTTGTTCAGGAGACTAAGTTCAATGGTATCCTGATTAAAAATGCTTCCATCAGAACAATTCCTTTTAGCAACTCAGCATCTTTCAGGGAACCACTCTAATTATTGCCTTCATCAACATCATAACTTACAATACAACTTGCAATTAACATATGGTAAATAGCATCTGCCAATTAGACTATCATGTACATGCTACATCTGATTCCTGTTTTCAGTGGAATGCAGCTATTTGTGCTGGATCTTGTCCAGGGTCTCTGCTTTGGCCTCTAACACTCTTTGGATAAGCAACCCTTAACTTTCTGCTGCTGTTAACGGAAAGACAAGATTCCTGCACATATGAATTAGGTCATAGATATGAACCTTGAAAGGAGGTTCATTAGTCATTTTTAGAGCTCCACTACTTTAAAGTAGAAGAAAATAAATCACAGAACACATCCACTTCATCACTGCATACCGTCATCACAGACAGCAAAGTTAAATCTATATTAATCACATATATCCCACCCATTTCTCATTTTTTTCTCCCCATCCATCCTTTGCCTTCTCTTTTTTTTTTTTTTTTTTTTTTTTTTTGTTAAATGGCATGGCCTAGAAGCAAATGCAGATATTTTATTTAATTATTCAAGATCACATCTCTGCTGTTGCTGAGTGTCTTCTGTGGTGGCTAAGGATTCACACTTTCCAAGGCCACTTATAGCTGGATCAGCGTCTTTCAGGACCGGATGGTTTATCTTGACAAATAATTAATCCATTTACTGTTAATGATCCCTTTCCTCAGATGTAGCACTTTCTCTAGAGCATGGATTCTTGAGTAGCAACAAGCGACTGCTTTAAAGTTGTATAGACACTTAGGCTAAAGGTCTGACTTGCCCTGTGCACAGTTTTGCACAGAGCCCACTGTTTCTGATCCTGATGGATCTGCAAGACCCAAACACACAGTGTTCAGCAGCAAACCCTACAGCAAAAGTATCAGATGTGAAGCCCCTTAATCTTCTTGCACACCAAAAAAGCACAAGGCAGCTAGGAATTCTAAGCAACCATATGACCGAAGCATGAAGGAAAACTGAGAACTATTTAAAACTTCCATAACCGTTGCTTTGACTTTCCAAACTTAAAATCATTCAAAGGAATATGTTCCAAAGTGTGTGTGGGGGGGGAAGCACCACAGAAAGAGTCTCTGCTTTTACTCGCCTCAGTAATTCATGCTAAAGTGGAAAAACAATCTGTATCCACCACTGGTGTAAGAATTCTATTTAGGGTCCCAGAGGAAAAGCACGCTAAGGATTCAGCCACTGCCACAATTATCAGTCAAGCTATAGAAAGCAGTTTGAGCCTTTGAAAGATAGCCTTTTACCAGCAAAAGAGAAAGCTGCAACCTGAAATTCAAGATGAGACTTATCTGCCCAACTCTGCCACGTGATATGGGGAAAGGGCTTGGGGTGAGATTGGGGGCAAGAGTTTGCCTCAGTGCTGCTTCTTCCCCTGCTGCCCTTTGATTCTCTTCTGGTCAGATTTTAAGTCTTTGAGGCCTTGGAATGCTTTTCAACACAAACAGTGCTTGAGCTCCTCACAAGTGTGGTATAAAACTATTAATACAGATAATAGAAAGCGTTTTGGTTTCTCTTCTCTGGGATAGAGAAAATACCACTAGAAAGTCAAAGGAAGCACGCAAAATTTTCCACATTAACCTATTGACTGCACGTTGCAGAGTCAAGACCCATTATGAGCAATGGAGGCTTTGCTTCGGTCTGAAAGGCAAAGCTCAGTTGTCATTTCCATCTGTGCAGTGCACATAGCAAAGGTTTACATGCAATATTCCATCACACGTTCTTGTTACTGTCAAATATGGAAAGGGAAGAAAATGGAAACATGAATCAATGAAGTAATTTTCTTTCCCACACACAACCTCAGGCTGAAATGATGTCAGATTTCACAAGCAAAACAAGTTTGAGTGGCAGCAGCATTTGAGAGGAGGAAATCCAAAGAAAACCTACGTTCAGCAAAAAGCGGTGCTGATGATTCAACAGGCAGCATCCCTACTGCAAAGCCCATAATGAATTGAGGTCTTTGTGCCATGTGTGGCTGTCACTGCTGGGCAGCTTTGACTTTCATAGAGAGGGGAAAAAAGTGTGTAAGGGCTATCCCCTCTTCCCATGCCAAACAAATCCTGAAGGAACTGTAAGACTGGTTCCCCTTACTCTCAAGGAATCCGGCCTCCTGCTGATACTAGACCAATATGATTTTTATGTAACTGCTGTAATTTCTGACAGCTCTCAATCATCTCCACTAAATCAGGAATCACATAGGAATAAATGCAAGGGGGGGGAAAACCCTCAGGTCTCTTGGATTCTCTTCCTAGAGTTAAAATGGGAAGGGTGGACCCTCAGTCTTGACCTTTTATCACCACTGAAAGTCCCACAGTAATTTTCACAAGAGTAGAAGTGCTTAGGACCATTAAATTCAAGTTCCCCTCACTCTACATCTCGTCTGTAGATTAAGATGTAGGTGTACCCTACCTAGACGTATGGGTAGGGTATGCATACCGTGATTCATCTGGCAGGCCATATCAGAATATAGTTCTGCTGCCTTCCCCTTTCCTCCACATAGCCAAGTGGGCTTTAGCAAAAACAGAGATCAGAGAGCTCATTTCCTCTTAATTAAATGGAAACTGCTTTCCTCTCATTTCACTTTCCTTTACTTACTACCATTTCACATGCCCTAGTACTCATCACAGAAGCCTCCACTTGAGTTGGGGTTTGAAAAGGATGAGGGAAAGGGGACAGAGGGAAAAACTGACCCTTCACCCTGCCCCTTCCCCCTTGCATATCACTTTTTTGAAAGACAGGTGAGGAAGGTCCATGGCACCTTAGCTGATGCATTAGCTACTTTTGTCATTTCAGGGTAACCTTAGACTTGGAAAAAAATGCAGCAAGCTCAAACCACATTAAAGGCCTGATTTAGCAAAGTGCTTTGAAACACATGCTTACAGTTAAGCATGTGCCTAAATGCTTTTCTGAATTAGGACCTATGTTGGTAAAAGGGGCAATTGATTAATGGCTTCTGACAACCACCAGAAAATAATGAGCCACAGACCTGTGCTTTTTTCCTCCAAATGACTGTACTTAAACCCGAAGGAAATTTCATTATGGAAACAGAAAACACTTATAAATAAATCATACGTGTCTCCTTTGCAAATATTAATTTTTATCTGCAATTAGTGGTAAACCCAAACTTCCTTTCGTACAGTAATTGGAGACAGTGCCATTTGTCCTATGTAACTGGTTACTCATTCAAACCCATAAATTTCTTTCTAGAACTGCATGGTTTATGGAAAGCTCTATAAATCCAGCTAAATCAACCATGAAATATGCAGCATCCAACATACTAACCAAAAGGTTGTCTGACTGCGACATAAACTTCAGAATGAATCAAGCTAGCACTGTACAATCCACCTAGAAATGAAGAGCTTGGTAACGTGATGTGCTGAAACCTGCTTCAAGCTGCTCCTTACTGAGACACGTCACAGGACCAAATCCCAGGGAATTAACACAAGTAACTCAAGGCCTCCCACATGAGAGATGGGAAAGGTCTGAAACAGCAAGACGATAACTTTAGTCCTTCTAAGATGCAATCTAGCTCTCTATTTGCCAAGCTGTACTCCATCATGGAGGTTTTTTATCTGACAATGTGTTTTAGTTAACTACACTTTGTTTTAAGTGAGAATCAGGAAAATCCTGTGGCCAAAGCACATCTACAGGAGCCATGATACTCAAGTGTAGTATCAACCTTACCTAAATATCATTAAACATCTCTCCTTGTTTTTCCTAGCACCTTTATTATTATTGCAGAGCACAGATTATACTTCCAATATGACAAAAGCAATCACTTACATTAACTCTGAGGTCTTGATCTAACAGAAAAAAATAACATTAAAAATATACTATTCATGCCTTACAGCAAAACTTTAATGGGTATGGACAATGCTTGATAGGCAGAGATGGAAGTGGACTTTCAGAAGATGCTAACTGGAATGGTTAGGGCTTTTTTTGTTCCCATACTCTTAAACTTTCTTGAAAGTGCACTAGTTCACCTGTAATTCTAAGGATAGCCAAGGAAGTTTGAATTCATTACTCTGGTTGACTAGTTAGACTAAGGTTTTGTGATGTGCACAAACATGCCACCAAATCTGCAAATCTGATAATCTGTGATCACATTTTGGTCCTATTATCTTATGGAGTTTACACTAGCACTACACCTTTGTACCAGCTCTGTGATTGCTTTGTAAGCAAAGGCAATGCCTAATCCTGTTATGTATGAAGTTAATCTGTCGGTTCGCTTGCTAGTGATGGAAATCAGCAGAGAATTTGTATCAGAGTAGCATTACACCATCTGACATTTCTTATCATAGAATTATTTGGATTGGAAGGGAACTTAAAGATCATCTAGTTCTAACCCCCCCTGCCACAGGCAGGGATACCTCCTACTAGACCAGTTTGCTCAAATCCCCATCCAGCCTCGTCTTGAACACCTCCAGGAATGGAAATTACTAGGAGCCCTAATGCACAGTTTACTTAACCATGACCTTCTACTGAGATAGAGACTTTAGCTTCCACAGTTTTATTTAAATATTTCTTGAATATTCATTATGGCCTTTGTAACAGAGGTTAACTCTTAGAAAGTTCTCTGAGGAAAAAAAAAATGACATTACTAACAGGCCTGGGCCTTTTAGAAATGTCCAAAAAAAAAAAAAATATATTTTCAGTTCCCTAGTTTTGGATCAGATCAAATATGCACATATTCTAACAATAACCCAGAGGAAAGGGTGGAGAGGGAAAAGGAAAACACTTGATTTTTCTTCATAAGTCTACACAAATAAGATATTACATTACTAAGTAAATATTCAATGTGTTTACACTTCTGTAACATTGTGAAGAGGAAAACAAGTATTTACCTTTGCACAACTGACTGTTACCAATATGTTTATTCTAACTCAGAGCCTGGCTCAAAACCTGCTTGAAAGCCTTTTGCACGTTTCCATGGATTTCTATTAACATTTTGCAAATGTGCATAATGCCCAAATGGAATTCTATTAAAAATACCTAGCACTCAGGTTTACATATGTACCACAGTAATGTGCATAAGATATTCCTAGGTTCAGACAAAAGTCTTTCAAGAGGAAAGACAAGGTGGTAAGCTGAAAAACGAGTCCATTTTCAGTGCATGGAAAAGTTTGAAACAGCAGTTATTTCCTTTTCCTAAAACAGGGAAAATGTACAGTGTACCAGTCATCACCCTAAGAGGCAAATTTCAGTATTTCTAAAGGTGAATACTGAAGCTAGTCAGTCACCAAGGCAAAATTTAACTCTTCATTAAGTCTCTTATTCTGATAATATTGGTCACATTTAGCTCGACCTACACAGAGCCCACAGAGTTGGACCATGGACATCTGGTCCCATCTGTCACAGCAACACTCAGGCACATAATGTAAAGAAACTTGTATTCTTCAAAGACTTAGAGCCTTTTCTCTTCTTAGAGTAACAGACCTACTGTGACCTCTTACCATTAAGCTTCATTACAATAACAAGTCCAATTTTATATTTCCTTAGTCTTGCATTTCTAAAGTTTTTTTCCTCTACTGCATAGATATGCTGAGAGAGACTTTTTCATTCCCCCTTTCTTTTAGGAAGTAGAAAAAAAAAGAAAGTTTGAATTGAATTAGTGGCTCCGTAGCATTAAAGAACATACATGTACCTTCCCTTTGGTACATGCTGCTATTTGGAATTCAGCATATTCAAAACATAGCAAATGGATATTAGGAACTGGTAATCTCTTTGCTACCAACCTAGATGTTCTCAATTGAATTCTTAGGACAAGCCATCCTCTTCACTAACAATCATCTGAGCATCTACCAAATATCCAGAAAGCCAAGTTTAAGGAGATCTGTGTGACTTTCACACTTCTATGATAAATTCACTTCAAAGAGTCCAAAGTCTATCAGTCGTGAGATAGCCAGGAGATTAGAGAAGCAAGCACCTTGCCTTAAGCCATTCACCTTGCATGGAAGGAACACGACTTCCACTCTAATAACATGACATCTTCCATAGGACTCACTCCACTTTCAACAAAACATTTTTGCTCTTCTGTCATAGCATTGCTTCTTCTTTCTCAAGATTTCTAAAACCAGATATTAAAAATGAAAATGAAGCACACCCATAAGTGCTGAAGAAACTTGGCTCCAGATCCATCCTGCTCTCCTTGAGTGCTTCTCTAATTGCTGTTCTAATCACTTTCAAAAACACATTGAAGCACCTCATGTGTATGCTTCCATTTCCTTCATTGCTCTAGGGCTTGCCTTCCAGTTTCAGCTTATTTTGTTTTTCAGTCTGACTTATCCTGTGAAGTCACTTGGTCATGGTGTGGCTGAATGATTAGGCAACAATGATCGTCATTGATCAAAAAGATCAAGATTTTTCATTGACACATATTTCCTATTAATATCTAAAAAATTATAAAGGTATTAAATGAAGCAGTAATTGTTAGTTCTTAAAATAAAAAGGAGGGGCGGTGGGGGTGGGGGGATCCCAACACACAGGCATGATGTTGTGTTGCACTGTAGGAACAACATCATATGGTTGGAAACACAGCAATTGCAAACAACCCTCCCTTCCTCTTGATCTATTGGTCAATTCCTGGCTGGAGTTCTGAGTCTATATAGTCTATATGCAGGTATACATCACTACGGGAAACATCAACCGTGGATCAATTGGAGAAGAAGAGGGCAATGAAAGTTTTCAGAGATCTAGGAAACATGGCCTCCACAGAAAGGCTGGAAGAGTTGGATCTGCCGAGTCTAAAAGACATGGTAATTCTTCTCACATATATTAAAGAAGAAGAAAAAGATAAACTCTTCATATCCACTGAGGGCAGGGCAAGACATAGTTTGCTTAAGATGGGGCAATGGAGACTGATTTTTTTTTCTTCTTTGATATTAGCTATTTCCCTGCCAATTAAGATACTTGGGGTAACTCTGTAAAGAGAAGAACAAAGAGAGACAAACTGGAAAGCTCTGTATGGTACAGTTCCAGAACAGAATATACCACCTAAAATTTTTTTCAGTAGGAACCTTGGTTTGAGCCAATAGAACGGACTGGATTACTTGACAACACTTCTTCTATGCTACCTTCTATATTTTGTGATACTATCTGGCAGTTTCAGCATAAATGCTATATGTGTGTCTTAAACAAGAGCAGCAGAAAGCTGGAGGAAATTCACATGAAGGAGGAGGAAGTGCATAGTCATTACCATTTCCACAGAAGCATTTGCAGAGAAAGATTCCTAAGGATTCAACTGGCAAGAGAACATATCCTCATAGCCAAAAGGTATCAATGACAGATGTAACAAAACCAGAACCCAAGAAACTCTGACTATGGACACTCTGTTAACCATAGATAATAATCAAATCAACATACAAAACCCTAATCTAAATTCAGATTGGGATAGCTGTATAATGAACTCAAGACACAGAAATTTTTTGCCAAACATATGGTTTTGAAGTCCATTAATTTAATTTATTTCCCTTAAAGGACAGAAAAATTGAAACTGAAAATTTAGAGATACAATGGACAGTTAGTAGCTTTGACTTTCACTGAGATCCTATTTCCTCTCACTGAAACTTTTCCTCTAACCACTACTATTTTCTCTTGAATTGTCCCCACATTTAATTTGTTTATAAAATTCATTTTTTCTATTATTATAGAGCTCTGATCTTTTATTTTTGTTTGGATCATAAACATGACATTAATGATACCAACTGTAGCTGCTACTCTACCAACATCAGTATTCTGCTTCCAAAAGTGGCTATCAGGTATTTAGAAGAAGATGGATTTGATTCGCCTATTCACCTATCATTCACCTATGCAATAAATAATGAGGAGGATAAGACAGGTGAATTCTTTTTCCAAGTCCCTCAGCATTCAGTTTACACTCTGGAGCATGAGATCTACTTACCTTTAACTTCATGGGCACATCTACACATATTATTGAGAGTCATAAACCAAAATCTTCTTTTATATACAAGCTACTAAATCATCTTGCCAAGAATTTGATTAACTAAAATTCTGGAACAGATAGGAGGAAATGGAAACCAGCAATACGAAGACACTTCTCCCTGAAACACAAGTAAATATCGTAGTAACTCTAGCTCACTCTGTTGCATGGCACAGTGAGGCATATTGAAGGAGGCATACAGATAAAGACATCCAAAGCAACACTGTAGTTCTGTCCCAAGAATAACACAGGTGGGCTACACTCAATCAGTACTTCAAAATAACTGCCTTTTATACACATAAAATAGGAGGCTGGATGCAGAACACATCCAGATCACAGCTTCATACTCCTGGATCATACTGCATCATGCTGCTGCTTCATATACCTCTAGGAAAACAAGCCAGCCCTAAAAATCTCCTACTGTGTTATTTTAAATTTCATTGAAGACTTCGAAGTTTGGGTTCCAGGTTGTAGCCAGCTCATCCAGACTCATGTGCAGGCTTTGGAAAGATCTGAAATCTCTCAGCCCAGCCACCCCAGCCTTCCTGCTGTCACAGGCATATTTACTTCATACGGGTGAATCCTTTAGCAGAGTCACCTGTCCTTAAAAGGAACAGCTCTGAAGGTCCAAGACTCCCTTAACTCAAAGCAAAATCATATTTTGCCTACATCAGGGTAGTTCATCTTAATATTTAGATCACAGTGAGGTTTACAGAGTCGATTACTGGGAGACCTTTCTGGGGACAAGGCTTCAAACCTCTTCTAACTAGACTCTGTAACCCCTAGCCAAGCCAGTCTGCATCTCTGCTCCCTGTCTGTACATGCCTATTTTGTCTGTTTTAGGTTGGAAACACTTCAGGCAAGAGTTGCCTCTCACTCAATATAGAGATGAACAGAATTGTGTAGTGTGACAGCTACATAAAGTGACAACACGCAAACACTCCCGATCAAGTATATGTTGCCTAATTTGGTTCTGCAACATTAGGACATTCCCAATAGGAAAACTGAGGTACCAAAAAACAACGCATCTTGCTGAATCCCTGTCTTTGCTCATGCCACTTAATCCACTAGCCCGGTCCTGGCACTTTAGGATTAAGCCAAGGGGAGTTCTCCATGCAGACAACAGTCACAACTGCTGTTGTGGTTGCTGACGACAATCATAATAAGGCAGGAAGTATTTCTGCAAAGGCTGCAGCCCAGCCAAAACACAGGCTATGCTTTTGGCAAGTGCAGAACAGGTCACTTTGTTTGCTGTGCTGTGATAACCTGCCACAATCTCCCCTCTGCTGCTGAGGAGATGCGGTCCTCTGTTCATGACTATCTATGGTTAAAACGAGATCTCAGTCTCGTCTATATGAATATAAATTTATATAATCTCTAAAATATAAATTCTGCACAACTTTTTTACTTTCATAGTCTTCATAAGTGGTCCTTTGGGGATTTCCTCGGTTGGGGTGTTCTTCTGTTTGTTCATTTAATGTGCAAGCTGGACAGTATAGAGAGGAGGCATTTAGATCCAAATCAGAACCTCTTATGTTCCCTCTCATAGTTAAAGTTGGATCAGAGTTCAGATGAAACAGAGCCAGCATTTTCAAACTGCTCTCAGAAGATTTTAGCTGGAACATCTTCTGGACAGTAGCTGTTCTTAGGAAGTCCACCTAAGGCCAAAATTCCATAGAAATGCTTCTTGCAAGAACAGAACTACAGCCCTGCAGCAGAGCTCCCTTCTGTACTGGATCTGAAATGGGCACCCACAGAAGTATTTCTCTCTTTCTACCTCTTCCCAATTTTCTTTGGGTGAATTCAGAACTGAGGTTGCATTTCTACCTTTTTTGTCTTAGTCTGATATGTTGTGGGAATGCTGAACACCACAGTCAGTCACCCAGAACCTTCTCCCTCTTCTTCTCAAACCTCACGTGCCTTTGCACATCCTCCTTGATGTTTTCAAACCTTTTGTGCACCTTTCATTCCTCATCCATGACTCCAGTCATGGCTCCATGTGGCAAAAGCCTTCACCTGGGCAGTAACTTTCACACAAATGGCTTTGTAATCTTTCAATCAGCAAAGATCTTTCAATCTTTGTAATCTTCAAGCAGCTGTATACAGTGAAGGGTGCAACCATGGCTAAGAAAACTTTCCTTCAACTATGTTTCAGCCACCTTAGAGCATTGACTTCCAAATATAAACTTAGCTTAATAAAACTACAAATCATGGATATATTTGTAAACCTCAGGGACCATTACTGCAAGTTTCTCAGCTCACATGAGCACTACTGGATCTGATTAAAAAGACTGTGAGTCAGCCTGGCTCTCATATATGTTACTATACTCAGGGAGCACCTCACCAGCTCCATATCACAAATAAACACCAGCTCCTCACGAATTAACATCAACTGGATGTTTCTGAAGTGAACATTTCACCAGCTTTATATCTCACAAAGATGATGGGCAGGGGAGAGTTGGACAAATCTGCCTCCAGCTGCATCTGTTTTATGCAACAGGGTATGACGCAGTTTTCTTTAATCCAGTAAATCCATATGCTGTACCAAGGAGTGGATTACCAGCCTTGTGTTCAGAAGAAGCATTTGTGACATGTCATCATTTACATGAGTTCAGAATACATGTAAAAAAAGTATTTCATTCTCTCCATGCTCCACTCCTAGCTCTGCTATATTTTTTTATGATATTGCATTCATTTTGCACAAAACATAAACACATCTGAACAAAAGACAGCCTCGCTTTTCCAAGATTTTCGGCTGATTATATACTTGCTTATGCAAGTCTCTTAAAATAAAAATCAACAGCTGGGAAAAACAACAAAGACAACTTGGACATGTTAAAATCATATTCTCAATGGGCTTCTAGTGAAATTTGCAGACATTACATTTGATAGAAAGTTCACCCCTTTTTGGTTGATTTAGTTCCCTTTTTCATTTAGCAAACAAGGTGACAAATGATCATACACAAACAATTTTTAATGATGGTCCTTCCTCCATTTCTACAAGCCTGAACAACATAAGCTTTCAGGTCATGTAATGTGGTTTTCTGCAGCCTCTTGCCCAAATATTTTACTTTTCCAGTTCTTTATATTTTCCAGATCATGTAAGAACTTGAACCACCCCTCACAGCAGCCATACCAAATGCAGTTCCTATAGCACTATCATCCTCTAACAAATATGGGTACGGGGCCAAGAAGTCAAATAACATGTAGACCACCATATGCAAAAAGCAGAGTCAGAACTCACAAGATGATCCCAGCCTTCTTTAGCTAGAAACCAAGAGCATGGCTTCAGCCTTTTTTTGCATCTTTGAAAGACATTACCAAAATTCACAATTGAAAGGCTCAAAGGGTTTAGAGTTGGCCTTGTTTAATCCAGTTTCTTGGTATGTTTAATCCAAGTACATACCAAAGAGGTGCATGATGTCATAGCAGAAAGAGTCCTAGCAATGTTATATGAAGTAAAAGCAACTTCACAGGGCAGAAAGGTAATATCCCTAACAGAGCTCTGTGGTGATCACACCTGGAATACCTCATTCAGCTCTGGAGAACTCATTTCCTGAATGATGATAAAAACCCAGAGGAAGATCACAGGAGAGCCATAAAAATGTTAAGCGAGTAGAGAGGGACTGACTTACAAAGAGAGATTAAAAGAGCTAAGGATGCATCGACTGACTAAATCCTAAAAAAGTTATGTGACAACTGTCTGCAAGTATTATAAGGACATTAGCAAGGGCAAGGAATCATTTTAGTGAAACAAGAGTTTACAGCTACAGGGAGTAGTAGTAAATTAAAAGTAATGAAAATATTTATTGATCAAAAGTCATTTTAATAGCAAAATCTGCTAGAGTATGGGGTAGGCCTGCTAATATGCTTAACCAACACTACTTCCTCTCAACTTTTCTTTTTACAGCACAAAAATTTACAAGCATAAAAATTATTATCTACATCCTGAAAGCACTCTATTTTGAAATTTGAGGTTGAAAACAAGTTTTGAAATTTTCAGACATCCTTAACTCTGAAGCAACACAGACACGTCAGACCCATTGCTTCTGCACTACCCCAGGTATAAGTTAGAGCTTTGAGTAGGAACTCAAAGCTCTAGGTAGTAGGAGCTCAAGTAGGAACTCAAATGCCACAAGCAGCCAAGCCTACATGTACTGATGGACAATGTCCTAAGTGGGGCATTCACCAGTGGCTCTTGTCTCTCATCTAACTGTCCTTTAGAAAAATTGTGAAAATAAATGCCAGACCCCATTCTGTTTGGGATAATTTACAATGATGGGCGAACTAAAAAACTCAATATTTAGTATTTTCTGTATCTCCTCTTTCTTTTCTCCAGGAAACAGGATAGACAGGCACATAAATGGACCTTGTTGACAGCCCATCAGAATACAAAAGGTTCCATCTTCTAAACTCAATTAAACCCTGTTTAGAAAGTCACCAGTTCACTTGTTCACTCTGCCTCTTTGCTGGGGGCTACCATGCCTTGGATGAGTCTGCCAAAGGGAACGGCTGTGCTTGTGCCTCAGCCAGTCAGGATCGCTGCAATCCTGTTTTTCACCTGAATAACCACATAATGCTTAACTACTGTTTACTAGTAAACTATTGTTTAACTATATTTAAATCTGATTTACAGAGTGATCAAGACTTATGGATGAAAAGCACAAGGGAAGCACAAAGTCATGTTATAACAACATCAATTTGAGGTTCCTTTGTCTTGGGAAACACTCCTTTTTTGCTATCAAACTTTAATGGCAATATTTCAAGGGTTCCATTTCTCTCATTTTATTAAACCTGCCAGTTCTTAAGAAAAGCAGTGGCTGTCTACTCCATAAAAATATGTGCACAAACAATAAGTACATCAAAAGCCTATTGCTTGTTGGCCAATTTCCATATAACCTAATATGGTTAAGAAAATGTTTGACTGGGGCCCAGAGCAGAGTGCCAAACTTAACAACTCTGCAGTAAGCAGAGTGCCCCAGAGCCCTCTGCTTAGGCTCACTGTAATTTCAGCTTGGTGCAGTTACTACCTAGTCACATGAACTAGACCATAATTGTACTTCTACACAGTTACAAAGTCCAAGAACTTTTGTTCTCTCTCTGCTGCCAGTGAAGATTAACACTAGCTGCCCTACAAGGCTTTCAGAGACAGACGCTCCTTGGAGTGTTTCCCTTCTTGGGCTAGCTACAATAAGGAAATCCTGGGTATCCTGAGGATATAAAAGAACACACACTGCATGAGGCACTCTGCCTTTGTGTAAACATCTCAGAAACATCCTCATTGGGAAACTAAGGAAATGGGGGCTGGATGAGGGGACAGTGAGGTGTACTGGGAGCTGGCTGTGTGACAGGACCCAAAAGGTAATGATTAATGGAGCGGGTTCAAGCTGGAGGCCTGTAACCAGTGGTGTCCCCCAGGGGTCAA